>VDFB02347771.1:0-17044 GCA_007258455.2 Sequoia sempervirens | reverse complement strand
TGCCATACCAAACACAAACATGACCATTAGGACCAATCTAAATGCCAATTTCTCTGGATATAAAACCAACACAAATGAACCATTTACACATCAATATCAACAAGGTAACCAAGGTCCTATGCCACAAAACTCCAGTCCAAATCCAAATCCCACATCGTAACACCAAATCAAACCCACACAACACCATCTCTTGTGAACACTTTGATGCAATAGATCAAGTTATACAACAACAAATGAAAAACATGCAATTGGGTACCAACAAGAAAACTTATTCCATGGAGGAATTGTGCCCCTATCCATTTGAAAAAAATCTCTACATGTCGCCCTTTCCCCCTCACTTCATAACACCAATTTTACCCAAATACAAAGGGAAAGGAGATCCAGTGGAACATATATGAGAATTTAATACATGTATGGAAATCCCGTATGATCCTACCTATTTGATGAGACTATTTTCACGAAGACTCACGGGACTAGCCCTAGATTGGTTTGCACATCTTCCTCTAGGGATTAGAATATGGGGGGAAACTAGCTAATAAATTCATTAATCACTTTTCCTTTAACATTTAAAGTGACGTGACCCTCACAACATTATATACAACCAAACAAGAAGAAGGGGAGTCACTTACTTCATTTTACCAAAGATGGCGAAGTCTAGCTAGCAAGTTCCCTTGTCACGTTCCTAAGAAATAACTAGTCACCATGTTTGTGGAAAACCTTAATGGAGAAATGATGAGTGGTCTTCAAATCCAATGTTGCACAAATTTTGATGAAATACTTGAGAAAGGTGTCCTTATTGAAAGAGGTATTGTCGCAAAAGGACTAGTCAAAGTACACAAAGAGACTCCAAATCCCAATAATGACAAAATCAAATATTGGTCCCGAAACAAGAATGTCACTAATGATGGATTTGTTGATGCTAAAGTGATAAAAAAAGGTTCTACCATTCACCTCAAAGGTCCTTCCTCATCAAACACATCAAACACATTAAATATTCAAACACAAGGTCAAAGTCAAACATTGAATTTCATCCAAAACAACCAACAATATAGAGGTCCTCCCCGCGCCAAGAGAAAATACACCCAATTGGGTGAACCCATTTAATCGGTCCTAAAGACACTCTTGCAATTCAACATCATCCAACTACCAGAAATCAAAAACTATGAACCCTCATTAATCAAACCCAACTGGTGGAAAGAAGATGAATATTGTGAATATCACCGTGGAAAAAGATAGAAGACATCTAGATGTTGGACACTCAAAAATATCATTCAAGACCTCATCAAACAAAGAATCATTTTAATAGACAATTCACAAGGCAAGACAAATATTGATCATACCATATTTAAAACTCCCTTGCAAGATCATGACAAAGGAAAAGCCTCCAGTTCAAGGAATAGCAATAATGCCAATTATACTAACATCAAACATGATTATAGCACTATTATACTTAATGTAAGACCCTTTAATGATCACATTTCCACCATTACCATAAATAAGAAAAGTTTAGAGTGTGTCATCACCACTCATAGAGCCAAGATAACTCTTTCAGGACCTCCTTCCAATCCACAACCAAAAAGCCTGTACAATCTCCTAGACCAGTTAGGGAAGACTCCCACACAGATTTATATCCTGGAACTCCTTCGCATATCTCCTCAACATAGAGCTATCCTTTATAAATCCTTGCAAGAAGCATCCATACCCAAAAATCTAGATGTCAATGAATTTCAGGCCATGGTTGGATACCTATCTATGCCGCATCATGTCACCTTTTCTAAACAAGACTTTTCTGTGCAAAAGATAGATCATAATGATGCCCTACACCTTGAATTTTGTATTAATAAACATAAGATCATACGATTCTTGGTAGATAGTGGAGAAAGTCTGAACATTTTCTCCCTGAAATTGATAAAAGCATTGGGATACTCTAAGAATTGCATAGATCAAACTAAGAAAATTGTTTTCAAGGCTTATGATGATGTTCAACACTCATCTGGATGAGTTATTTCACTTCCCGTAAGAGTTGGTCCATCTATACAGAACACAACATTTCATGTCTTAGATTTAGATTTACACTACAACCTTCTCCTTGGCCGCCCTTGGATTCATGCTATGAGGGCTATACCATCCACATACCACCAATGCCTCAAGTTTCCATATAATGGTACTAAAGTTACTATTCTTGGCGATCTTGATCCCTTTCAGTATTGTACAAACCTAAAAGGAACTGTTGAGCGAAAAGTTCCTATAAATTGAGAGTCCTTATCTTCCACCTCATCCCATTACATTGATCCATCTGACCTCGTCAAATCATCTACTCCATTAGCCCCACCGTCCAAACCCAAAATCTAGATTTAAGGCAAAGGATGTGGAGAATACAATATGAAAAGTCTCTTTTGCATTGGAAAGCTACATAAATCACCAATATTATGGAAAGCCACATCCCGTATAGCCTAAATTCATTATCCATAATCCCCCCACTACCTTCATTAAATGGGTAGAGTTAGCTAAATAATCTTTGGATGACCACATTTACAAATGGTTATATAAAGAAGAGGAGATAGAACCTAAGGAGCTACTAGTTGAACATTTCCAAAAGGGTTCCTCTTAATGAAGCAACAAGGATATGATGGACACAACGGCCTTGGTATAAACAAACAAGGAATGTTGGAACCCTTACGACCTCCTAAATTACTAAAATATCAAGGGTTAGGGTTTGTACCAATAAAAGTGACTATCTGAGGTACTAGGTTACTCTCGAGTGAGACTATTAATGTTTCAAATGAAATCAAGACATCTGAGGACTACTATACTGGCTTTGACTCCAATGAGTGGGAATGGGATTTGGAATCCAATAGATCCATCAGTAATTATGACCTTGAGGAAACATTTAGAGAACCTGGCGAACCTACCTTTGAGGAAAGATTTAGTCACATGTTTAAAATTGGTCCCCCATCAAGTTCCCATCAAAAGGGAAGCTTGGATTAAACACTTATGGGAAATTGATGATTCTACCTTCTGGAAACCTAATGACTCCACCTTTTTCTTTACCCTATTTGCCTACACCATGACCCTTGACAATACCGATGATGGCTTGTCCCTCGTTTACCCACAATTAATAGATTGGGATCAACATGAACCACCAAGTTTAGATACATTCAAGAATGATGAAGAAATTGTTGAGTTCATGGGACTTCGTGAAGGAATACCGAGTGGGGATCCTAAGGTCGAGTTTTTCATAGAACTCAATATTGCAACATACTTTGGTGAGGTTATCCTTTCCTCTAGTTGTAAAAGTGAAAATGAAAAAAGTCAAAATAAAAAGAATAGGTCTTAAGATGAAAACCAAAAGGCACCTGTTGACTATGAAAAAGTAAAAATAAAGGACGTATTCAAAGGTGAAAACCTCTATGAGGCACTTGAGGATAGAGGACTGGACAGTCTCCCTATAGACCAAGAGAGATCGCCGTTGCTTATAGAAGAAATAGAAGAAGTGAACATTGGGACACAAGACAACTCTAGAATCATACAGCTAGAAGCATCTTTGGCCACCGAGGACAAGCCCAAGTTTATAGCATTCTTTTTAGAAAGATAAGTTAATTTTGCATGGTCATATGCTGATATGCCTAGATTGGACCCTGAACATGTTCTACATTACTTGCCATTGATACCAAATGCCAAACCATATAAGTAGAAGCTAAGGAAAATGCACCTACAAATTGCACTCTTGGTCAAGGTGGAACTAAAGAAAATTTTGGATGTTGAATTCATAAGCTCTATTGAATATGTCGATTGGATATCTATTCTTGTTCCTATCACAAAATAAAATGGAAAATTAGAGTATGCGCGGATTTCAGAGATCTTAACAAGGCTTTTCCTAAAGATGATTTCCCCTTACCAAATATTGACATCATAATTTATCTCACCGCCAGATATGAAGTGCTATCACTTATGGATGGATTCTCAAGCTACAATCAGATAAGAATTTCTCCTGAAGATCAACCAAAGACAACATTTACATGTGTTTGGGGAAATTTTTGTTGGAACGTTATGTCATTTGGACTTAAAAATGTTAGAGCTACATATCAAAGAGCCATGACTACCATTTTTCATGGTACTTATGGAGGATTATGTTGATGATCTTCTCTCAAAATATCTAGAAAGAAGTGGTCACTTAGCAATCTTGGATAATATTTTCACATGACTTGAAAAGTACAAACTCAAGTTAAATCTGAAGAAAGGTGTTTTCGGGGTCCAATCAGGAAAACTCTTAGGATACATTGTCTCCCAGAGAGGAATACAGTTTGATCCTACAAAAGTAAAAGCTATCTTGGATATGCCACCACTAACCAATATCAGTCAACTCAAGAATTTATAAGGAATACTACGATCAATCTGTAGGTTCATTTCCCAACTAGCAAACAAGAATCATTTGTTTCGGCACTTGTTACGAAAAGGAATTCCCTTCATTTAGAAAGAGAAGTGTCAAGAATCATTTGATCAAATCAAGCATTATCTATTGAAGCCACTAGTTCTTATGGCTCCTATTGATGGTAGGCATTTGATATTGTACGTGACAGCAACTAAATCAACACTAGGGGCATTATTAGCAAAAAATAACAATGATGGAAAAGAACGAGCAATCTACTACATCAGTCATACCTTGGTCAGATATGAGTTAAACTACACCCCTATTAAACAAGCATGCCTCGTAATTATATTTGCAGCCCAAAAATTGATACATTACATGTTGAACCATAAGACAAAATTGATAGCCAAAATTGATCCTCCAAAGTATCTTCTCAGTAAAGCAACTTTTACAGGATGGTTAGCTAAGTGGGTTATGATCTTAAGTGAATATGACATTGAATATGTTGACCAAAAATTAATAAAAGGATAAGTGATAGTGGATAAACTCACGGATGCGCCAGTGAAAGCAAACCATCCTTTAATATTTGACTTCCTAGATGAATCAATCTTTTTCATAGAAACACCAACGACATGGAAGTTGTACTTCGATGGGTCCTACACAAGTCATGTTGGGAATAGGATGCCATTTAATTGTAATCCTAAACATTATTTCATGTATCTCCTAAGTCCTTGGAAAGTGTTCCCCAAAACTAGGATTAGAAAGAGATTAAATTTGAATGAAATGAACATGTAAATTGACATTTGTAATTAATTCTAAATTATAGGAACATGTGGGGATTCCCAAGAAGAGTTCCTACAAAATAGGAGCACATGGGGTGCCCACATGGAAGGTGGAACCCACCTTTAGTTAAGTTAATTGTTTGGAGTAAAATATAACACTTCAGTAATGCATGTAAAGATCCTAGAAGTTAGGGATTGATATTTACATGCATGGAGTTTAGTTTAGTTCATTTCAGATCAGTTTAGTTCAGTTTAGTTCACTTTAGTATCAGTTTAGTTCAGTTCAGTTCAATTCAGTTCAATTCAATTCAATTCAATTCAATTCAATTCAATTCAGTTCAATTTAGTTCAATTCAGTTCAGTTCAGTTCAGTTCAGTTATGGTTCAATTATCTTCAGTTGCATGTAGTTAGTTTCAATTGAATGCTAGTTGACTTCAATTGACTTGGAATGCATGAATAATTACTTGAGTTGCATGACATATAATAGGTGACACATTCAGTTGAGTGGGAATGATCAATCATGCACGGTATTTGCATGAATGGTGGAGAGATATGTTTCAGTTAACAGAGATTGACTTGGACCCACCTTGGGCGTGGGCGCCCAAGTTGGCATCTTGGAGTTAACACTTTTGCATGATAAGATATTTTATAAGGCTGAGTTAAGTGGGCCCATTCTTGGGTGCCAACTTTTAGGATAAGCTTAGAAGATATCTTTGGAATCAACATTGAGTTATGACTTTAGTTTGGGATGCCCAAATGGATGAAGGACTTGTTTTGACATTGTTATTCATTGTAGAACTCTACTTGCAAAGAATAGGTGTGGGTTTTGTGTGATAAGCATTGTGCTTTGTAATTGTAAACTCTTTAGAGTTTACAAGGCTCATTATTGTCTATATATTGCAACAAGTTGAAGAGAGTTTGATCATCTTTTATTGCAAATTGTGAAGAAGTCTTGTTGAAGGAAAAAGAAGCATCTCAAGCAAGGATTGGAATTATTGTAATCTTATTATGAGATTAAATAATACATTGATTCTTGGTGGAGCTTTTTGCCGAAAGGGTTTCTCCACGGTATATGTTGTGTAACTTCTAATCTTCTAGTCTTATTCTCTACAACCTTCTTTTTCATTCTAAAAATGGTAAAATGAATCTAAACAGATAATCATCCACAAAGAATCTATAAAAAGAATACTTAATTAGATCAATAATCTCATAGTTTTTACAAAGTATTAAGCTACATAATTACCTCAATTTTCAACAAGTCATGGTTCAGGAGCTGGCATTTTATTCATCACATCTCAAGGGGATTCCATTCCTAAATCCTTTCGAATAGCATTTCCATGCACTAATAACATAGCCGAGTATGAGGGACTATTGACAAGACTTTGAATGGCAATAAAATAGAAAATTAAGGATCTTCGAATTTATGGTGACTCTCAGCTAGTGATCAAGCAAGTCATTGATGATTATGATACCAAGGATGAGAAGCTAATGCCCTACAAGTGCATGGTTGATAGTTTTAGAATGTACTTTGAAGCTATTACCTTGAGCAGCATACTAAAAATCCATAACAAGCGCTTGACGAATGGCAACAATTGGATCTCTCATGACATTACTAACAATGCATCGCAAAATGAGTTCTTGGTAGAACAACCATTGGTCCCTCGATTTGATGTCCCCAAAATTGAACTTGTGTGTGAACTTGCTGGTTTCGAATCTCCCTGGTATAAAGACATTTACAATTATTTGCATGACCAGATTCTCCCTCCCCACTTGTCTTCCAACCAATGCAAAACCTTTATCTGACAAGCCTCTAAATATTCCATCATCAGTGATACCCTTTACTGTCGTAGCCTAGATAGCACCCTCCTTTGATGTCTCAACTCAAATGAAGCAGAAGTAACCTTACAAGAGGTTCATCACGGAATATGTGGAGCTCACTCCGTTGGTCCTACCTTAGATAAAAAGCTTGAGGAAAGGATATTATTGGCCTACAATGGAACATGATGCCTATCACTTTCTGAAGAGATGTCACTAGTGTCAAGTTCATGGAGATTTAATATATGCACTAGCTTAGGAGTTGCAGCCGCTCACATCACCATAGCCATTCTCTCAATGGGGACTCAACCTCGTAGGAAAGATCCATCCCACTTCTACAAATGGACATAAGTTTATCCTTGTTGCTACAGAATACTTTACCAAGTGGATCGAAGCCATCCTGATGACCTACATTACTAAAAAGCAGATATCCAAAATCATCCTAAATTACATTAGATGTTGCTATGGTATCCCATAGTCCATCATTATGGGAAATGGTCGCCATTTAAGAATCAATATGCCTGTGAACTCTGTGAAAAAATTCATATCCAACACCATTTCGCTACCCCATATTACCCCCAGGGTAATGGTCAAGTTGAGGCATCTAATAAGACCATCCTTAAAATCTTAAAGAAGACTATCAATGATGTTGGTCGTGACTGGCACCTCCAACTCAATCCTACTTTATGATCCTACCGTACTAGTGTTTGCACCCCTGTAGCAGCCACTCCATATTCCCTTGTCTTTGGATCTGAGGCCATACTTCCTATCGAGGTTGAGTTACCATCCCTAAGAGTATCTATGCAAGGATTGATTGACCAAGAAGAATATCATGTATCCCATCTACATGAGCTAGATTTACTGGATGAAAATAGATAGAATGCCTTGATGAATTTGCAAGCATATCAGAACCACCTTCGACGCAACTACAATAAGAAGGTTCTATAGTGTAGGAAAATGTATACCCTTGCATTTCCACACTTTTTTAGGCCCACCTTGCTTTGTTTATCCTTATTTATGTCTTAATTGGTCCTATTTTGCATAAGAGTATCTATGCAAGGATTGATTGATCAAGAAGAATATTGTCTATCCCATCTACATGAGCTAGAGTTACTGGATGAAAAGAGATAGAATGCCTTGATGCATTTGCAAGCATATCATAACCACCTTCGACGTAACTACAATAAGAAGGTTTTATAGTGTAGGAAAATGTATACCCTTGCATTTCCACACTTTTTTAGGCCCACCTTGCTTTGTTTATCCTTATTTATGTCTTAATTGGTCCTATTTTGTATCCACAAGCCTAGTAAATTACATCTTTTTATGGCTAATCCTAACAAACATCAAAGGATAAATGATAATTTAATGATTTTGGCTATGTGTCCTTGATTTTCAAACTAGGACTAAGATGCCACCTAGGGCGTATTTGTCCTCCAAAGGTCTTGGGACCTTGATTTCAAAGGCATCTTAAATGGGTCCCTTTTTGGAGTATGTGCCCAAAGTTCATGCCTCGGGACTAAGATTCCAACTAGGGAATCTTAGTCCCCCTTAGGTTATTTTCAAGATTTAATTTCAAATCTTGGCATGATTTAGCCTCCTTTAATTAATGAATTCATATGTCAGCTTGTTGTGGTGTAATATCGGGATATTAAGCATAGATAAGTATAAATACAAGGTTCTTTCACTCATTTTTTATATCCAAGCATACAAGAATTTTGTGAGAGAATTCCTAATAGCATAATTGAGTTCACAAGAGCCCTCAAGAGCAATTCATCAAGCATTTGGAGCCATCATCAAGATTCAAGCAAGCAATTCAAGTCAATATCTATCAAGAATTCCTTTGATTCAAGATCTACATTCAAGCTAGCCATCTCACACAAGTTTGCAGATTTCAGAACAAGGGTTTAGTGAGTTGTAACATAGCACTTTGTTCATTCATCATTTCCCTTCATTATTTCATTTCATTCCAAGGTTTAATTACCAACAAGGGGTTTCACCAAGGCAAACCCCCATTCACTAACAATCAACAAGTTTTTCCTCTCTTGCATGTTTTTGTTTGTAGATTTAGGTTGAATACTTGAAGATCATTTGAAGTTCAAAGTTGCAAAGTTGCATTGCAAAGTTGTCATCTTCATAGAAACTCACCTACAGGCTAGATTTGGAAGTTTTAGGACCTAAGATTTGAGAAGAAGGAAATGCAGACCTTGAGCCTCAGGACCACATTCAAAGATTGTAGAAATTCAAAATGGGACGAAGTCGGTAGCAAGGGCATCTTATTCCTCCCAAGGGAATTTTGTAGAGATTCTTTCAAATTCTTTTTTGGCATCCGAAGATCCTGCATTTGCCCCAAAAAATAGCAACGGGACTAAGACAACAATAAGGATGTCTTAGTCCTCCCTAGCACATTTTGACAACATTTTTGCATTTATGGAATCCTCATCACATTTCCAAACTTCCTAGGTACATACATCATAACTTTCTATTGTTTAATTTCATCATTTGCATCCATCATTTAGCTTGCATTACTAGGTTTTGTGAGTTGAATGTTAGGTTGTCTTTTCCAAGCTTTTGCTTGGTGGTGAACCCCTCAAAGCTTAAAGAACCCCTCCTAGGTCTTCCTTTTTGAGAATTTACTCGCCTTTGAGGTTGATAATCAATCCAATTTGGGTTCCTAAGACATTATTGAATGACCGAAGGAGAATAGTGGGTATTCCCCCACCTATTTTTCTTTTCGGTTCATGTTCAACCTAGAAGATTTGATATTGATGACTTAGTCCTAAAAGAAAATTCAAAGAATTAGACAAATTGAGAAAAGTATGGAAAGTTTGAACCTAATTGATTGGTCCCTTATATCATCACAACAACATATGGGTCCAGTTCTTATTAGCTCTCTACTCCTGAAGGTGAACTATTATCTGAACCCATCAACAGCATGCACCTTTGCAAGTACTACACTTAATTCTCAGGGTATCCCTTCAAAAAGTCAAAAAATACAAAAAAAAACAAAAAAATGGTCACCTTGATGAAAACCTGGCAAATAGGTGTCTTGGTGACAACAAAAAAATTTAAAAAATCAAAAAAATAGTAAAGAGAAATAATTCGTCCAAAAGTGAAAACCACTTTGGTGGCACTTTTGATAAGTACTATGGTGAAAACTTGGAAAACAGGCGCCATGCATAGTTAGTCTATGCTCCTCCATCTACCATCACTCTATTTGGTCTTCCATCCCTCGCTCATCCATTTTCCCATATCATCCATCATAAAGCTCTGTCATACTTTCCATGGCCTAAGAACCATCGACATTTAGTATCCTTCGCCTTAAGGACCATCCTTTGCATTCATCCACTAATTCCCCTTGCACATAATAAGTTGGTCCTTGTTGAAAGATGGTGTGTCCCTTGGTCTTCCTTTTAGCACAACGCTTGGGTTTGTGACATGGTCTAACTGCCTCTTATGGATCTTAACTGAAACTTGTATCAGGCATTGATAGGTCAACCTTTTGGTGCAATGACAAGGCCAACAATTGGTATCAGAGCTATTCACAAGTTCAAACCCCTCACTTGTGTTGGGGGGGTATTGTTGCAAGATGGTGTGTCCCTTGGTCTTCCTTTCAGCACAATGCTTGGGTTTGTGACATGGTCTAACCACCTCTTGTGGATCTTAACTGAAACTTGTATCAAGCATTGATAGGTCGACCTTTTGGTGCAACGGAAAGGCCAACAGTCCTATACCTAACTGGGGGAAATTCCTTGACTTATGTCCTCGTGGGATCATACACATGGTATCATTTTTCTTAAAACATAAAAAATCCAAAAAATCATAAAACATCAAAATCCAAAAAAAAAAACATAAAACATCAAAACTCCAATAGAAAGTCAAGTTTGTGTTAGTGTAGTTGAACTACGTTGTCTCTGTGCATTTGCTATGTAGGTAAGGCCCATACTCAATGGGCCCCTAGGACATTAGGTCTATCCTTAGGATTTTGTTGCATCATATCAATTTTGGTTTGTGTCATGTTGAAATATGAGGTCTTTGCATGTATAATGTAGGCAAGGCTATCAATTGATGAGCCCTCGAGGCCCCACATCAATCCTTTAGGTTTTTTCAAGTCTGGTTTTGTTCATTGTCCACAACCAATCATTAGTCAAACCAAATCATGAATCAACAAATAGGCATATCAAACAAATCTTTAATCTTCAATCAATCTTCAAATCAATCAAACCAGGTCATTGGTCTTACATTGAAATGGGGTATTATTTCATTTGTCTCATTCGGTCTTATCACTTGTCTTCTATTAGGATGCATCCTTCCTGAGATTAAACATTGTCTTTGGTCAATCTTTTCATTCACCTTAAGCAGGATATGTCTCTCTTGCAGCTAGGTGTTTATCAAAATGGTCAATTGGTCAACTTTATCAGACGTGTCCTTCACCTTCAACAAGATATGTTTATCCTGAAATTAGGTGTCATCACATCAATCAATCAAATCAGTCACACTTTATAAAATCAATTCATGTTCGTCACTTGGTCAATCAATCTTATCATCTTGGTCGCTTAACCTTGCCTTATTCAGGATGTGTCTTTCCTAAAACTAGGAATAATCAATCAAATCAGTTAATCAACCTTTGTCAACCTATCAATCAACTCCATTCAAGCAATCAATCAATTGGTCATCTCGGTGATCTTGGTCAACCTAATCAATCAATCTTATCAATACTATCAACAAACATTATCTCTCTGGCAAACACTTTGTTGGTTTGAGTTCGTCTTATCTTTTTTAGTTTTTGGTCATGTTACTAGCTACCTCAAGGATGTCTTGTCATGGATTTAGAGGGGTGATGATGGATCATGATCTCTTTTTTTGCTTGTTGTCTATGGTTTTTCGTAGCAAAAAGACTGTGATAATTAGGTCCTTAGTATGAGTTGGGGAATTCCTTGTCTTTTGGATTTATCTTTTGACTGCTTGTCTCTCACAAATGGTCACCTTGCATACATTGGTCTATGTCATACCATGGTGTTTGTGCTCCATTTGAGACAATTTTGGCACCCGATGATGATAAACATAAAAACCTAAAAGTTCGGACCCTTTTTCATTTCCTATCTGCCTCTCCTCCTTCTTTGTCCTTCTCCACGCTAATGTGTGTCCCTTCCACGCTACCATTTCTTCTATTTGCATCTTGACAGATTCCATTGACACACAAATATACTTTGCATACATGATCATGTTAGGAAGCATTATAGAATGCATCACCATCACAAAGATCATCATCATAATAGACCACACATATTTGCATGAGAAAATACAAAAAAATAGAGCACATCCATATCACATTATCATTTCATCACATAACCTATCATGGCATTGCATACTACATTATGATCACAGTTCATTTTTGTTTATCACATTTCATATATATGGCATCACATTTTCATATACATTGCATAACATTAATCACATTATTACATATCATGTTTTGCATTCACATTACAAATTTCTATATCATCATATGCATATCCTATAAGCATCACATTACATCAATATTAATTGCATTCACATATCACATCACATCATGAAATTAAGTCATCCATACTACATTTACAATCCATACATATCATAAAAACATGAACATCCACAACATAACATAATCATAAACATAAAGCATAATCACATAGGACTGAATATCATAAACCGTCGTTAAAACTCATATCATATATCACTCAAAATATGTGTCATAGTACAATGTCAAGATGTATCATATATCCCAAAATGGATCTCACATGCTTGATAATCAAAATACAGTGTCATAACATCTGATGTCAAAATAGGTTCTAGCCTGAGCTGCCCTACTTCCCTAACCCTAATGCATCCATATCCTCTCATTGTGGCGAGCTTAGTGACATGTGCTCTGAGGTAGATGGCTTATCATATAGAGTGGATCATCTCAGACCTGATATCTCCCCACTCTGTGAATTGCTATGGGAGTGTCTATTATGAGACCTGCTATGTGATCTACTCTAGGATCCACTTGAAATATGTGAGAAGCTTGGCTCTCTACTCTCTGGCAGTACTACCCTCTCATACAAGTCCATGTATTATTGCATCCCCATGCTAGGCCTAGCATACTCTCGTGCAACATATACCATTGACCCATTGCATGTTGCTATAAAATATAGCATCCTCTAGTTAGTCTGTTGTTGATTGATGGCGGCTAAGTTCCTCTCTATCTAGAGAGTGTCTCTCAACCTTCAAGCCATCCTACTCTATTATAAGTTCCCTCACCTCTGCCTCTAATGACTGAACCCAGACCTATAGGGCATCCATCCTCTGATCCACTATCTCATCCTCGATGGAAACCCTGACCTCCTCTAATCCCTCCTCAATATCCACTCCCAAGACAATCCTCTCTCAGAGGACTCTCTCCACCTCTCCCATCACTGAATCATCTGCATGCTCCTCTCACCTCTCCTCTGCATGCTCCTCAACCTCCATCATCTCAAATTCCTAGTGACCTACCTCTAGAGCTGGCATCTCTACATGTTGTTGTCCCTCCTCCATCATCACCTCCCTGATCAACCTCTCCTCATGTTGCTCTCCCTCATCCTCTAGGTGCTCCTCCTCCTCGTGGATTGGTGGCAACAGTCTCACCTCTCGTTGTCTCCCATCACTCCTCCCCCTACATTGGTCTCCTCCTTGGCCTCCCCAACCATCCCCTCTATCATCTCCTTTATCTCCCTATCCTCCGTCTCCTCACCCTCTACCCTTTGTCTCCCCTCCAACCTCACAGGCCCCTCCCTCTATGCTCTACCGGTGTTGGCTGCTTTGGATCAGTATATGGACTAGGCCTATGAACCAACCACCAGGCATCATACTCTGGTGTCGTACCTGCATCCGCATCACCCCCTCTCCATCCCCACTGTACCGATTGTAGACCATCAAACTCCTGCTCGGTAGTAGTCACTGATATCATTTGTCCCCATGGATGCACCTCTTGAGATGACCATGCAAACTTGGTTGTACCTACAAGTAACCCCTACCTCTCCCTAAACTGCCTCTGAACTCACTTTTCCAAATACATCTCTAGGATGTTGTAAGAGAGGGGTACCAACCATGTCAAGGCCCCAGGTCATGGAGATCCAAGAGTGGAAGGTTTCCCTAACTTAGCTCACTCTAAAGGGGTGTTTTGAAGCAAGGAAAAAGAATGATGAGAACTATACTATCCTTTGATCACTTTACAGACCCGAAACCCAAATTTAGGCAAGGTGAGCTGATTTTCGGATTCAATGTTATACCTCAGGTAGCTCTTTGCCCGAGGAGAAAAGCACAGTTCTAGGACGACAGTGCGACGCACTAGCATCTCTCAGGTGCACTGGCATCCGTATGACCAGAGGACCGAAAATACAATATGAACCGCCAGAAAACAAGCTGACGGCCTGGCTAGTGACTCCTAAATGAACAAAATAGAATTATAAAGTATGAGAGATATAAAATTAGGTGATAAAGTAAATAGATGAAAGCTAAAGTAACAAGGATGATCTCACCAAGATGCCAATTCACCAGCTAGCTCTGAAAGTATGTCCACCTACACACAAGAGAGAAGGGAAATTTGTTGGGGTTGTATAGGGGCCTGCCTCAGTCAAACTGCCATTTTGTTGTTTCCACCTCCATAGATAGCCAACTAGCAAAGATACAGAAATGTATAATAAAGAAGTAAAGAAGAAAGGAATGCAAATAACACTACAAAATAGTAAAGAGCTACTCAACCAAATCACAAAGGAGAGGAGTGAAACGTTACCACCTCCACCAAGAGCTCACTAGCCAATGGAGGAGAAAATAGGACTTAAACAATCACCACAGCCTCAACTGCGATGAAGGGAGGTTTCACAAAACCTCAAGGCCACGCTGCAATTGCTTGCTTCACACTTGCTTTACATAGTTGACAAAGTGTTGTTGTTGATGTAATGGAGTGCTAAAGTGTTGTTGAGAGTGGAGAGAATGTTGAAAAGTGCTTGAGAATGAGACTAAAATTGCTAGAGCTTGTGAAGAGATTGCAAGAGGATGAAATGAGATGAAGATAGATGAATTCGAAGGAGAAAAAGGGAAGAATTTTCCATTTTTGGGGTTGGTTGGTCAAAGAGGTACATTACAAATCATTCCCAATAAGAAGTGTAACGCCTCTACCAACTTCAGACGTGGTAATCTGTTAGGGATATAAGCACGTAGCATGGATATCTATGTGTCGCACGGGCGTCCCTGATAAATATTCTTCTACCAACACAACAGACAGATGCCAAGTGGAAGGAAGGAAGCTTACTGATGTGGAATTTTTCCTTTGGATTTGGTTTTCTAAGGTGAGTATGTACAAAAGGGGAATTTTCATAAGGGGTGAAAATTCGCTCCTGTACATTTTTCCCCCACTTTAGCGAGCATGAATATTGATGAGTGCTTCAGTAAAGTAGATCAAAGAGTGAATAGGGTTAGAAATTTATACCTAAACCATCAAGGAAGCAAACCGCAATATAGCGAGCTCGACAGTGCAAGGTAGGCAAAGGACTCCATAGGCCCGTAGAACTATGAAGCTGTAAAATGAAAGTGTCTTACAAGCCCGTAGACCTACAAGGAGGTAACCCCCAAGATTTCTCACATGAAGGAATCCCCAAGAAGTAAGTGCCTCATAGGCCCATAGACCTACAAGGAAGGTGTCCTCCAAGATCTCTCACATGAAGGAAACCCCAAAAAAAGTGCCCTACAGACCCACGGACCTGCAGGGGAGGTGTCCTCCAAGATCTCTCACATGAAGGAAACCCCAAAAAAAGTGCCTTACAGGCCCACAAACCTGCAGGGGAGGTGTCCTCCAAGATCTCTCACATGGAGGAAGCTCAAAAGAAGCACCTTAAAAACTTGCACACCTACAAGGAGGTATCCCCCAAGATCTCTCACATGGAGGAAACCCAAAGAAGGGGAATTCGTAGAGTTAGAAAGCAGCTTCACAAGTGCACCTGCAAAGCGACATGTTTACCCGCAGATAGAACATGTTCGAAAGCGGCCACACGGACAATCGTGCAGACCATCAACAAATTGGAAAACTTTCAAAGGGGTCCCTCAAGAACCCGATGTGAAGAGGGGTCCACTCAGGGGACATGTTTAAAAGTGTGAAAGAGGCATGTTTTTTAAAATCGATTCATCATCAAGGAATCCTTTTGAAAGATGTTCACTTCATCAAGGAATTCAAAATGAAGAAAATGCCCCCTTGCAAGGGGAAGTTCAAAGTTGCTTCCTCCTCGAAGTAAAGGTCTCAAGTTCTTTCTTTGCGAACCCATGATGAAGGAAACACGTTTCGTTAGGGTTTCAAGTCGAGAATGAGATTCTTCTAAAAAAATTTGCAAAGATCTCGAGAAAAGATTCGTTGGAAAAAAATACATTTTCTAAAAATTAAAGTGTCATAGAAATGATGTTGTCACATGTGAAAGGGATAACTCAAGCAAAGAAGAGAGAAAGATAACAAAAAAGAAAAAAAAAAAAATAAATGAACACCAACAAGGCACATAGGTGATCTCCATATTTCGTGGTCGTGAGCTGCTCATAAATATATATAAGTATAATAATAGTATATAAATGAATTATCATCAATCCCCTATTATATCAAAAACCATGTGAAGAATGCATGAGAAGACAACAAAGCAAAAATGAAAAATTAACAAACATGGAAGGGAAGCCTAAAAGCCCCCAACACTTTACATCATCCCCAATTTACCGAATGTCAATCACAAACATGGAAGAATGATGATACAAATAGAAGAAGGTTTATGACACAAAAACCACTCCTATATCCAAGCACCAACAAGCATGGTGAGGGTCATCTAGGAACACATAGCACAATCATGGGGGAACACATCACAACACACACACATCTAATATAAAGATAAAGAAGAGGCCTCCCCCTAACATTCATCAACTAGGAGGTCATCCACTTCCCACTCCAAATCATCATAGGGGGAAAGAGGATGAACCTGCAATGATGGAATATTAAGGGGAGGAGCTTTCAACCCTCCCGCAATAAGGGCTAAGGAAGAAGGCCTC
>VDFB02347770.1:0-26193 GCA_007258455.2 Sequoia sempervirens | reverse complement strand
TAATGATATGCTTGATGAAGGCATCATCGACTCTACAATAGTCCCTTTTAAATTTCCTATCTTGGAGCTGGGGATACTTATCATATACCTTTAGTTCCCTTCTTGGAGTCTGACTTGGAACCACAAACAAGCCTCTATATTGCATATGGTCAGTTAGTAGATAGACCAAGTATGATGTCATGTAGAACTATGAGGTCCTCTTTACTGCCACAAATTGCTCGTGTAAGCAATTACTAATCATTCCTGCCTAGTAGAATTTGACTTCCCCTCAGAGGATTTCTTCCATGAAGTACAACATCCACTCCTGAAAGAAGGCTGTACTTGGAAGGCCCATAACTCTACTCAATAAGGTTACCAAATCATGGTAATCCTCATAGAAATCACTTTGGAAGAGCTCTTGGGGCACTTTATTTGCACTGCCCCTCTTCTCCTTCAACTAGTATTGATTGATAGGCTTCTTGCACTTGAGGGGATCAACGCCCCACATTTGCTTAGCATATTCTTTGGATATTTCCTCCATTTCACCGAAGGTAGGGATATGGAAAGTTTTTGCTATCAATTCAGCTCATAGATCATCCAATATATTCCCATATATGTCCACTACTCTCCTTGTGTCCTCTTGATATGCCTCCCTGGAGGCCATTACGAGCTCAAGATCTATAAGGGCAGGTGGAAATCCAGCAGCCTTAGCCAATCCACTGCTCCTAATCCTTCTATAATTTTCCATGGTTAGGTTGATTTAGACCCTTTGTTTGAACTCATCGATATCAATATATCCTACATTAGTATTTGAGATCTCCTTCCAATCTATAGTGACCCTAGAATTGAGGGGTTCCCCTTGGAACTTATACTTCATTTGGTCTTTATCTTCCTTCCCTCAGGGTATTTTAGTTGACTTCTTCCCCTTTTCTTTCTCTACAACTATCTCAGAGGGTCATGTAGTTGGTTCCATATATCCTGTACGCAAGAGAGCAGTAAGCATATCCAAGCATAAAAACATGAGGAACGTCAGTCAAAATCCAACAAAATGATGTTAGACTAGGTAGTTCATCATTCAAGGATCCTAATATCTCTTTCAGATCAATATTGGCCTTTCAGTGGAGGGCATTATAACAATGCGGGCCTAGGGGTGTAGACTTCCTTGGGCTAGCGGCCGTTTTGAAGGCAGCTACAAAAGGGACAACAATCAGGGCACAACAGCTTGCATGGTCCCACCCATGCCAAGATTTGATCATGATGTGGGGTCCACTAAAGAGGTCAGACAATTTTAGAACGTGGGTCAAAATCACTTCAAAGTTTAGTGGTGCAAGAGCACCATTGAACAAGATAGGTCAAATCATGTCCTTAAGGAGTAAACTTTAGGATTTGGATTTTCATGCATTGAATAAGGTCTAAAAATATGATGCTTAATGTACATGGTGACTTTGGTGTCTCATTGGTCCATATTGTTAATGATGACAAATGGGGTCTAGGTAGGTTAATAAATTTTTTTATGCATAAGGTCATGTTTTGGATCCAATAAAGTCTAGATAGACCATCACAAATGTTTAAGATGTTTAAGAGGGTCAAATAGTAAAATGATGTAAAAGGAATCAAAGTGTTGTTAACAAAGATATGTAAACAAGTGTAATTTGGCCTCCAACAGTCATTAGGAGTTTAAAATTTAGTTGAGAGGAAGTTGGTCATTGGTTTGAAGTGGAGAAGCCTTTAAAAAGGCATGGAAACACATTTGTAATGTTGGGCTAGAATATTTGAAGGAGTAAATCAATCAAAAAAACTCTGTTAATTCTCAATTTTTTTTGTGTTTCTCTTTCTTTTCTAGACTTGTAAGAGTCTGTATAGGCTTGATATGGTCTGAGACATATGGTGTTTGTAAGTACATTCCTTTACTATCTATTGCACCTAGTTTGAGTGTCTAATTAATTATTTTGTGAAAGAAATCTATAAACTACAGTAACTGCCCTATTTTTCTGTGTCAAGGGTTTTGAGGGTAATAACATGAAGAATTAACCAATCCACCTATTGTATTGGTTTTGTTTCTTGGTGGATTGGTCTATAGAATGTTAATTTAGGTGTTTTAGTGCTCTAGGGATTAAAAGAGTGAAAGAATGTGGTGTTGGAGTGATACCTTAGGCTGGGCAGTGATGATTTTATCATGAAAATGAGAAACCTAAGTAGTGATTTTAAAAAACCAATGAATTTAATGGCCTTGTGAGTGTTCATTATGTTTATGTATGGGTATTAAAAGGTGTTTGGACCAGTGGTTTGATTTGGGAAGCCTTGGAAGTGTGAATTCCAACAAAACCCTTGTGTTTTTGCTTATTTTGGAGGGTTTCATGGTGTAGTGTGTTAGAAGCCCGATAATGGTGAACTAATTGTGGAATTAGTGGTTTTTGGGCATTTTAATTGCTGCCCCAAAGTTTTAGAGCGTTTGGTGGAGTTTAGAGGGTACTCTCTTTGGAAAAGTGGACTAATCCACTCAATTTTTGTATGGTAGGGGTATTGAATCTCCATGTTGGTCCAAAAGAGTTGATATTGGGGTTTACATATGTTATGTAACTTACAAATGGGTATCTTAATCATCTTTGATTATGTCAGGTGTTTTGGAAAATATTGATGAAAAAACCTTGAAACCGGGTTTCCACTGCTACTAGGGAAAACATTCTTGAAAGGTGAAATTTGAAGAGATATTTTGATTTTTCTTTGGAGACTAATTGATATCAACTTGATTGTATTTTGAATGGTTTGAAAAGATATTTTAATCTTGTTAGATTCCTCTTGAAGGAAGGTTGACACTTTGAGTGAGTTTGCGCCTCCTGGGTCTACATCATTTAGGAGGCATTAAGACCATATTTTAGGTGTGCAAAAGTTGAGGGTAACTTGGTTGTTTGGGGCTCTGCTATTGAAACAACACTAGCAGAGCGGAGTTTTGCAAGCCACATCCTACCATGCAGGATCCGTAGCCTTGGTGGATGACATCACCTAGTCATTAGAGCTCAAAAATGTTTAAAGGAGTGTGGGCTGAAAGGTGCAGGAAGGTGTAGGAGGTTAGCCATTTGGGACGAAAAGGGGGGGATGGAAGTCCACCCGAGGAGGCTCGCATCATCGAGTTTGCAAGGGGATTAGGAATCAAGCATTTGTTACCAGACAACTAGAAATGGCAGGGTCAGGTCCCGCGTAGCAGGCCGACGAAAGTTTTCAGTCATTTTAGAATGGTGAGTAGGACGAAAGTATGCAAATGGTCGCCCGTGAGAGGTGGCCTACCTAGGGTTGGACACTTGATCATTTTGTATTTGGGCCTAGAAAAAGATGGAAAATGTGGGCTCCATGGAGCAGGGAGACGGTCACCCGAAGCCATTTGGAACAGCAGACTCATCACAACGGTCCACAGACAGAAATCCGTAGGGAGAGCTCCGCATCGATCCAATAGTTAGTCATCTTAGCATAGGGAGATCAGACAACAATGAAATAGCCGAGACCTAACTGTCGAAAAGAATCAATGGTTCCACCATTTGAGTTATTCATTTGTATAGCAGTGGAAGGTCGGCGGAAACCCACAAAGGACAGTCTGCATAAGATAAGTTGCTTTGTTTAAGCTCGGGCGATGACCGTGAAGGCGGTGACCATGAAGGCGGGGCCCGATAGGAAGATAGATGAATCACGAAGGCTATTTGAAATGACAAAGCCAGGATGGAATCTCGCAGATGGAAGTCCATAGGGAGAAGCCCACAACGAGTCACAACATGGTCAGTTTGGCACAGTTAAGTCTGATCGGTAATCACCGGGGGGGATCTGCGTGTCTGAAAGGCGTGACCAAATAGTTGTTTAGAACAACGAGGATCAAAAGGCATTCTACAGGCGGAGGCTCGTGCTTGCGGACCCAAGTGGATGAAAGGATCTCCATTTTGGGATCATGAGTTTTGGCTAAGTCTGGGATGACCAAGTTGAGGGGGCCTCCCGCAAGGGTGGGCCCGATGATGGTGTCCATCATTGAATAAAGTTTAAATGTTTGAAGGAAAGGTGACGAAAGTAGTGATGCTATGGGCCTGCAGGGCATGAATTCCCTGGTTCAAGAATGGCCACAGGAACCTCCAGTTTCGCACGTGGCTCATGGGAGATTTCAGAGGTTTCTCAAGATTTGAAGACATGTGCTTTACCTATCGAGGTTTTCTCTAGTTGATTTTTAAGCTTTCTTTCAAAGATCTAATGACTTTTTACAAAAATTAAAGAAAACTCAATGTATGGTTGGCAGTAGAAAACTGACCTGTGAAACCTGATGAAGATGGATGAATCAACAACTGGCAAATGCTTCGAAATGACAATGGAGCTTAGCAGGTGCAACGACGGCGTTGGCGGGGCTCTAATAAACTCTTGAAATTCCTATCGGTGAAAATGATAGCTCAAGATGGGCTATTTATAGATTTTTGTGCATTTAATACCCCTCATTAATGTCAGTATGGCGAAGGTGAAAGTTGGTGAATGGGAATTTTGAAAATGGTTGCGGGAATGATGGAGTCCACCAGTCGGACGACAGCTAGAGGTTAGTCGTTCGGGCATTCGGCGGTGAAAAAAACCAAAGATGATGCGGGTCCCACATGGCGGGAGGACATCTCGTGAAGGCCATTTAAAATGACGAAGGTGTAAGAGAACCCTGCATAGGGTAGCCTACACAGTAAAACCCACATTTCCCCAAGGATGACAACCTTAAAGATTAAAGGAAAACAGCTAGGGAAATCCTGCAAAGGCCTAAGGCCTTAAAAATTTGAGGGTGGAAAAACATGGTCGACTCAAGATGATTCTTCTAAGACCTATTGACCACTTAGGACTCAAAACAGGGGGCACGCAAAATGAGGTGGTGACAAAAATAACCCAACGAAGTGAAAAGAGAGGGAGAGAGGATCCCTGTTCCGAATGGGGAATGTGTGCTATAGGTACAACGCAAACCCTTTCAAATAATTCACAATTCCCTAGTGCATCTACTCCCCTATACGACCTGCTAGGGAACCCCCAGGATATGGCATTTTTACAGATGTCACATTACAACACCTTCCAGTAGTTAGCAAAACAATGAGAAGCCTCAAACCGAGTAATATAAAATCATAAACCAACATCTCAATAAACATAAAATTATAAATTCAAAAGGAAAACTAAATAAAGATCAGTTGCAACTGCATTTCAACATTCCAATCTTAATTCAAAAACATAAGTTAAATGTCCCTGAGGAAATGGACTACAACAACTTTTAAATGGATAAATAACCTTAATAAAAGAAATGTAAAATTTAACACTACTGGCATAAAATAAAATAAAACAACAATTAAGAAATTTCCAATAACAATAAAACTTTCACATTACAAGCACCATGTGACTTTGATAAAGCCACCTAAGGGGAGGAGGGGAATGGTGGTTCTCTAACCACATAAGTATAATAACATGCAAAACCTGGTGGTCCCTGACCACATATATATAATAGCACACAATAACATGGTGGAATCTTCCACATGGTATCAATGCCCTACATTGCTGAAGTATCCAAAATATGTGATCAATATGGCCCAAGTAATTCCATCCTTTACCCATGGGTTATAAACATCAAGGAGTGGGTTTGAAATATGAACCAACAAGTGTGGTTCTCATATGCGGTGGAGTAGGTTAGTAACATGTCCAAGGGAAACCATGGAGTTTCCACTTAGGGTTCTCTCACCCCTCAACCCCTATTTACTCTAGCAGGCATCTCAATCTCGTAGGGGAGCCATACGCTAGGGGTACACATTTAACATATGAACAATACTTACACAAATAATTACTTCTTATTTAGTAGACACACATCTACACATCATGCTTACATTATTTCACATTTAACTAGCTTACACAAGGGGTCATCACAAAGGGTACACATAGGGAATCGTACTTGATGTCCCTCACCCGTATCCCAAGTTGGATACTCTGTATCTCATACTTGGGGCACAACACGTTTACTAGTTTCACTTTGCATGACATAACACAACATGCTTTACAAAATTCACCATAGAACAAGAGCAATGCACTTACACATATTCTATTTTGTACAACAACATTCACTTTTTGTCTCAATTTTGAAAATATCTACTCACCTTGCATAAGTACAAGAAATCACTAGAAGATGTGCAATTGTAGCTTAGGTATATCACCCCATTTTCCTAGAACTTAACAATGCATGGTTCATCACATTATTAACAAAAATGTCAATACACCCATACACACTTTATTTTCTTTACACAATGCTCACTTTGTTAACATTTATCCATTTGCATACTTGTAAAATAAATTTCCATATAATTCACAATTGTAATTTAGGTAATACTCCATCTTCCTGCAATTAACAATATATGGTAGATCACGCTTCCTATCTTACTGACATCACATTTACAATCAATATTTTTTTCTATATATATCCATACCACTCTTCCTCTTTTATTCAATTGTATTTGTTATGTTCACCGATGTATCAATATGGGTAATTTCCACCAAAAAAAATTTCAACATGCTAAAAAAATTTCCTACTTAACAAGGGATATAGTCAATCATTTCATTTGAAACATTATAGTATGAGAAAATAAAGCACACTCAAAGCATAAAACACATGATAATTCATAGAATATTGATTCTCACTACTCATTAATATCCTTTTACAAAATTTGCATTTTGCTATCCAAGGCTGACCCATTTAATTACATGTTATAACCATCATTTTTACAATCGCAGTTCTATCTAACCTCATAAAGATGCACAACGAGTAAAAGTCTTTAAATTTTTTATCTACCTTTAAGTTTTCTCCTTTACATTCGTGTGTACATGCTTTTCTCGCAAGAGTACATATAGTTAATGGTATAGAATACACAACATAAATTAGAATTCTTACAAGTCTAATTTAGTGTCACTTATCTATATAGTTTAACTTTCAAATTACTTTATTCACCATGAATCACACCTAGTTCACTACTCAATTTATTAATTCATTCAATTGATTATTTAATTCTTGTGACATGTACGCAACCTTCAAGTTTAACATGTAATGAGTGTGTGATTACTCTCTTTATATGACATGCATCCATTCTTATTTTGACACCAACGATTCTTTATTTCTCAGCTCATTTATAAAGAAAGTAGTCAAAGAGGGGGTTCTAGATAACATTTTAACTCCAAATTCTTATTTGACAAGGGCTCGAGTCACAATATTTTGTGTTTACTTATTACAAGAGGATAATTTAAACACCATATTTACTGGTCCTTAGCAATCTTATCTTAATTATATCCTTCTATTGCCTTCACTTTTGACTTGCACCAAAGAAATCATGTTGTTTTATTAACAATAGGAGACAATAGTTCGATAGTTTTTATAGTTACATTAAGTGGGCTAGTTCATCATTTACTTCCAAAAGTGCATAATTAGCTCTAAAGTTTCATCATTTTAATTCAAGGTAGAAGTTAATTTTGACCACTCTTCTATGTTGGACTTATGATACCAAGCAAGACTTGATCATTAGTTGATGCCATCATTCATAGAATTTTTTACCTACAAACTACAAGGTGACTCGTTTTTCGCTTCACAAGAACACAATTTAAGTCCTTATACATCATGTGTAAATTATAATCTAGAGTAATAGAAAAGGCCCAAATATTTTTGTCTAAGGCATATACGGTAGTGTTTCATGAGTGTCTCAAATCCATACCCAAATTTTGAATGATTCCTTAGTCTTAGGTCCATCCCTTTACACCCTTAAAGTTTAATTTTTAATCTTTGACAATATTTTAAATCCAAAAAGTATGGGGTGCTCAAATTGTACACAATACAAAGTCAAGAGATTTTCTATTGTTACCACTCTTGTTATCATTTTGATTTAATCAATTTAAGGGTTTAAAAATTTAGAATCATTTAATTACAACCTTTAACTCATTAAATATTTTATGATCCATATAATTATTTTCTTTTGACTAGTTACATGTTTCTAAATGTGGCTATGATGTTCCCTCATTTATTCATACCATGGTTTGTATGAGATATATATATATATATATATACATATGTTGCTCCCAAAACACGGTAAATTTTAAGAAGTTACGATGTTATTGTATTTAAGGATTATGGTCTTCAGAAGCCAACAAAGTAGTGTTCCTCTCATAATACACATCGTGATGACCTATTACACTATTCACATATATTAAAAGACTATGCTCGAGGAATTCCATTTTATCTTTCTAAGGTTTAAGAAGATTTAATGTCAAGAGACTAATTAATGCCATAACCTTTGCTAAATAGTCCAATTTGTAACTCAAATCATTCAACTTATTTAATTAAAAGAACAAACCATGTTTAGATTGAGTTTCTTACTAAAATTTGAATGTCCCTTAACAACATTTTATTCTAACTATCATTTGAGGTGGTTTTCCCATTTATCCATGTACTGACAATACTTAATTCCTAATTTAATCCTAGAGTTCCCTAGTGTTACAACCTAGGGCTTTGACATCAAGTGTCATGCCCATAATTTTTGCACCAAACAACCCAACTAATTTTTTTTCTTTTACAAAAGGAGATAAATGCCAATGTCTCGCATATCACAAGATCAATGGCTCAACTCTAAATTTAACATGAGGATTGAGGTTCCCGTCCCAAATTAACTCACTGACAAATATTTTTAATGTTCCAATAGTGTTGTGCCCTGGGTTAAATGAGCCTAGGCCAATCAAAAACTATAATAGTCTCTGTGGAAAAGTATGACAAAACGTTACTTACCAATCACTATTTACCTTATTTATTCTTAAATAATAAAAAAAATTATTGTTGTTATTTCCATATAGAAAAATGATGTTATTAGTACTTTCCAACAATAACATTATTATTCAAAAATCTAGACTCTTATGTACTACAATTTAATACGATTTCCTAGCATTCAATTTGACAGGAGATAGGCTTGGGGTGACTGAGGTGTCTACAACTGCAACTTCTTCAATCAACTATGAAGGAGGAGTATGATACTTCCTAGTACCGATGGTACCATTGCGAGACTGGCAGATAAATCTTTATATGCTGCAAATTAATATTTATCACCTGCCAAACCCAATTCAATACTCTCAATTAGTGCTCTATTTATCACACAAGTCTCCTCCTCACTTAGAAAAGGCATAATATTTGTAATGGTGCTTTTATTTTCGATGAGGATAGAATTGGCACATTCAGACTTACTAAAATATGAGACAACTCCTCTGGCTTTGGCTCCATCTCCCTATCATTTGCATTGGCATATGCCCTTGGAGGTGCTCCACTAATATTAGTCATTCCTGGTCACTGTTTGAAATATTGATTACATTATTAAATCTTATATTCGCAATATTGTTATTGAAAACATTGATTGAGTAGTGATTCTAATGTCAACCTTCTTATTCGAATTGATATGAATTAGAATGGGAGTAATAGTATTACGTCCACAACACGTAATCCTTATGCAAGAATAATGTTGTATGAAAATATGGCTATAGGCGTACCTGTCATGAGGCCTTATCACTTAATGTACCAATCCTAGCCTTCTTTTGAGAGCTATTATTATTATTACAGTTCAAGGCGTAAGAAATACATAACTTTCTTGACTCGACCTGCTTGATAGAGGTCATGCATTTACTACTGGAAAATGAGCACTAGAGGTGACGTGCCAACAATAACGCCTATGTCTGGGAAGGTGCAATACACTAGTATCGGATCTGCCCAAATGTTTACTTGTGTAAACTTTAGATTAATAAATTACTCTTTGTGTATTATTAATCTTTTACTCTGGAAAGGAAACAATGACACCACTAATTATTTAATATTAAATGTCTTATCTCCTTTCTCGAGAATACATCATTTAAACTTATTAACTGTGCTAGAGTTGAGACCAACGTCATTCCATATGAATTAATAAGAAGGCATCATAGAGTGGGCTAGGTGATTATATAGTGGGGTATTAAGGGTGTTAGAGCTTTGGGTGGAGATAATGCAAGTCTATAGGTGAACTAATCAATTGGAATGACCATTTCCCATCCTTGACAAGGAAATAAGGGAAATTAGAATTATGAAAGAGAGATTTAGGGTATTTATGTTGAGTGCAGTAGGGTGTCAAGGTGAAGTTGGGAAGAGGGTTTCTCCCACTTGGTTTGGTTTCCTTGCTTCTCTTCTGAGGTTTGAAACCTAGTGCAAGTGTTGATGTCTCACCTCAAAGTTTCCTTAGCCACTAAAATACTAGAGATTTGAAGCCTTAATGATTGCATGGTGGTGGCCATGGATTTTGGGTCTAATTCCTTTTCTCTTAGTTGAATCCTCTCTTTACCTTCTTTGATGCTAGAAAACTAGATGCCTTACACTTTTTGCTAAGATTGCCTCTAGTTATTTATTTATTTTTATGACAACCATGAGCAGACCATGCTATTCTAGGATGTGTCTAAGGAGAGATATTACATTTATCTTTGGATGAATAACTAGTCTTAACATTAATTTCTATGCAAGAATGGTGTATTAATTATGACACTAATCATATTTATCGATAAGAGATTATTATGAGACGACAAAGCTTCAAAATCCTGAGTTAAAAACTTCACAAAACATGATGCAAAATTTAAAATTAGGTGGATAGGGAATGTTGATCCAACGTATAGGCATATAGTCTTGCTCGAATGTAACTGTATATACAGATATGTACATATACATTTTCTCTTTTATATTATTATCTCATCCCTAAATCTCTTCCCAAAACTTTTATGTGATTGGAAGAAAATGATATTTCTAATCTTTTAAATTCTCCAGTCTGGGTTAATTTATAGTTCTTCAATATGTTGATCTATCATGTGATTAGGGGTTTACCATTCAATGGAAGCAAGTAAATATGATGCAATGATAGGGAGGTAAATCAATTCCAAACACAATTTGATCCAACTCAAACCAACCTTTTTCCCTTACAACTCCATTTCATCCACTCTTCACTATTCAACCTAGTTTCCTTGTAGGTCTCCAAATTGATGTTTTCAAAAATATCTTTTAGATAAGGCCCTCACTCATCAAACTCCTCACCCTTTCAGACACCCATTATGCTCTCACAAAACATAGCTCAAAAAATCAACAGGTATCTTTGGACCAACTCCACCAAAGTCAGGTTTCTACACTGTCTAGACCCCAAATTAGGTATCTTTTACAAAGGAAGTGTACTCCAAACTTATCACCAACCTAAAAAATCAATGGGAAAACATTCCACAAGTCTCAAAACCCCCAAATACACCATTTTCTTCAGGGAAAACTATCACCAAATCATCAAACCTCTAAACCCTCATTTTTTAGTAATTTTCATGGTGTTCTATTGAAAAATAATGTTTTGGGCCTCCACCACCTTGGCCAATGCTTAAAAAATGTTCCAATACCCTGAAAATTCTCAAAAGTCCTTTATCCAACCTTTACACATACTGATTCATCAAACTCCAGCTTTCATCCAACATTTTTAAGCTAAAATTCATGCAAATGACCCTAGGGAAGTCATCAAAACCCCACTAATCCTATTCTCTGCTCAAAAAAACCATGAAAAAATATAAACCTACTTCATTTGACCCATCCCACCCAGTCACATAGATCACAGTCGGTGGATGGGTCCTCTAATGCATTTTAAAGCCTCTCAAACCCTCAAACAAGGTTATTCAGACCTGAGATAGAAAATTGAATCAAATACCCAACAATGTCAATATGAATTGCTCAAACCAAATGTAAATAGGAGTTAATTCATGCCTCTAATGGATTCAAGAGGTTTTAGATCCAATTAGCTTCTGTACGGTACCACACAAGACTTGAAACAGAGATAAAAACACGAAAATAATAGTAAATAGAGATGTTCTATTGATTTTTTTTCCTTCCAAAACTTCGAGAGAGATTTTTACATCAATCTCTTCCATATTTAAACTTTTCCCACCTATAACTAAATGAATCAACATACAAAAATTCCTTTTGAATGAATTGAATGTTAGCATTCCAAAAATATTCTTTTTTTACAACTTTTGACAATAATTTTTTTTTACAATTTTAGCAATTTTGCATTTTTAAGTGACAACTTTTGAAATCTTTGCAAAACTTGACACAATGAACTCAAATGACCCCCCTAGCTAACTTAATCATAAAAAATGGTCTTCATTGACCTTATTTGAAGCCAAAATCTCAAAAACCTAGAAACCTACCACCTAATCAAACTTGCAACAAAATTGGATCTACATGGTGCCCCTGCACCATACACCCAGCCTTGAAACTTTTCCCAATCCCTTGGAAACATAAAACCATGTTGTCTTTGTTCATTTAAGGCTCTCCAACTTGTACCTTCACCTGATGACTCCTTTCCATGAGTCAAAAACTTGAAATCTGTATGATGCCTTGCATTCTTGAACTGTCTATTCCCTAGACACGATCCTCTCTTTGCAAACTAATGTGATGATGGTTCTCTCACCTTTCCCTTATCATAAACTAATGTTACCTCTGCCTTGACACCTGGAAATTGATCATTATCAACTTTACTCTTGAATTCCTTTCTCTTTACTCCTACTACACATCCACATTCACCTATTTGTCCTTGCTTTTCACCCTATTTCAGTTCATCTATTTCTTTCATTATTATCCTTAATTCCTCGACTTTATCAGTTCCAAAAGTCTCTGTTATGGCAGTCTCAAACTGTCGCTTCACTTCTTTTATTATCAAAGGACAAACCACTATCCCAATCACTATCTCATCATGCTTCCATTGCTTTTCCACAAGAAATTCACCTTTATTCTTCTCTTCCTTTGACTTGAACATCAACTTATCAACTTCTTTTCTCTGCAAAATAAAATTACCTTTCCCATCTATTGTCTCATCACCTTTAGGTCTTGACGTGACTAAAAATCCAATTCTCTTGTCTTCCTCAAACTTGACATACTCTTTCCTACTAGACACAATCACCTTTTCTATCCTTGACTGATCCTTCATATTACCTTGCAATGTAATGAGTGTAAACATACTCCCATTATGCTCAATCAGATATCTATTGCTTATACAATCATAGATGGCATGTTTGTCATATTGCCATGGCTTCCAAGAAAGACATGGCAATAGTCCATTGGCACAACATCACAAACAACCTTTTCTTTGGAACCACCAATACTAATCTCAATCAATGCTTGTTCACAAACCAAGATAGACTGACTATCATTCAACCATGAAATCTGATATGGATTTTTATGAGGAAAATTTTGCAATTGAACTTCTCAATAATTTCATTAGAGACAATATTTTCAGTGCATCCTGAATCTATAACTACTTTGCATACCTTACCACTCGAATTACATGTGGTCTTGAATAAATCTCTTCTCTATAACGATTCCTTCTCTCTGGAGGTCTTCAACACTTGTGTTCTCAGCATCAAGGATTCTCCTACCTCTGGAGCAGCAAGATGGCTAGGAGAGTTTTCACCTTCACTTTCTTCTTGGACCAGTTGCACCCTCTTATCACTTCTTCTTTCACCCCCACTTGAAGTAGCACCAAAATTTTCAGGGAACTTGTATGATGGATTCCCCAAATCATTACAATTGTAGCATCTTCCTGCAAATGTATTTGCACTTCTACCCCCTCCAAATCTACCTCTAGTACCTCTAAATCCACCTATGAAATTAGACGTTTCTCTTTACCTTTACCTTTTCCTTCACCTTCTTGTTCTTCATTTGATTTCTTTGAAGTATGAAAGGTTCCTTTACCTCTTTGATTGTTGCCTCTACCTCTAATGGACTTATCTTTTCTCCTTTTTAGCTTTTCTTCCACTTTAATGGCTAACTAAAAAAATTCTTCTATAGATCTTGGATTTTCCACAACCAATTCATCTTGAATGTTAAATCTAAGACCACCAAGATACCTAGAAAATTTTTCAACCTCATCCTCTTGTCTACCTGATCTTATGCTCAACTTATAGAATTCATTAGTATAGTTCTTAACATCTAATTCTTTTTGCTTCAGATTTTGGAATTTCTTATACAATTGAACTTCAAAATATTTAGGAAGAAACTTACCTTTAAGCTTTGCAACCATCTGGTCCCATGAAAGTATCTTTGTTTTTCCTTTCTTTCTCCTCTCAGCCTGCTCATAGTCCTACCATAACAATGCATGTCCCTTGATTTTTGTCTTTGCTATCTTTACCTTATGATCATCAAGTACATCTTCACACTCAAAGTGATTATCCATGGCTGCAATCCAATCAACTCTTCATTATTCAAATTTCCACCATGCATGGGGAAAATAAAATTTTACCTTATGTGTATCACCTTTGACTTCCTTTAGCAATTTATCCATTCTCTGATCTTTAGGGTCTAATTCTTCTTCCATATTTGCATACTCTTCATCTTCCTCTTCTTCTGTTTCACTCATATCACCCAAATCTACCTCTCTTCTCTAATTTGACTCTAGGGAAACAAGCCTTGCTAACACAACATTATGTGACTCCAACAATCTAGCATGCCTTTCTCTCAACTCCTCCAATTCTCTAACAGTCGTATTAACCTTGGGAGGCATCTTTCCTTTCCAACTTCTACCTTTCTCTTCTTGAACCTGCAACTCTTCACCTTCCACAGATCTGGTACCTACGCTCTGATACCAACTGATGCAATGAAAGTGAGGTAAATAAATTCCAAACACAATTTGATCCAACTCAAACCAACCTTTTTCCCTTACAACTCCATTTCATCCACTCTTCACTTTTCAACCTAGTTTCCTTATAGGTCTCCAAATTGATGTTTTCAAAAATATCTTTTAGAGAAGTCCATCAATCATCAAACTCCCCACCCTTTCAGACCCTCATTATTCTCTCACAAAACATAACTGAAAAACTCAATAGGTCTCTTTGGACCAACTCGACCAAAGATAGGTTTCTACGTTGTCTAGACCCCAAGTTAGGTCTCTTTTACAAAGGAAGTGTAATCAAAACTTATCACCAACCTCAAAAATCAATGGGGAAACATTCCAAAGGTCTCAAAATCCCCAAATCCACCATTTTCTTTAGGGAAAACTATCACCAAATCATCAAACCTTTAAACCCTCTTTTTTAGTAATTTTCATCAGGTTCTATTGAGAAAAAATGTTTCGGGCCTCCAAAACCTTGTACAATGCTTAAAAAATGTTCCAATACCCCTGAACATGCTCAAAATTCCTTTATCCAACCTTTACACATACTGATTCATCAAAATCCAACCTTCATCCATCATTTTTAATCCAAAATTCATGCAAATGACCCTAGGGAAGTCATCAAAACCCCACGAATACTATTGTCTACTCAAACAAACCATTTAAACATCTAAACCTACTTCATTTGACCCATACCACCCATTCACAGAGATCACAATCGGTGGATGGGTCCTCTAATGCATTTAAAAGCCTCTCAAACCCTCAAACAAGGTTATTCGGACCTGAGACAAAAAATTGAAGCAAATACCCACCAATATTAATATGAAGTGCTCAAACCAAATGTAAATAGGATTTAATTCATGCCTCTAATGGATTAAATAATTTTTAGAGCCAACTAGCTTCTGTACGGTATGACACAAGACTAGAAACAAAGATAAAACACATAAATAACAGTAAACATAGATCTTTTATTGATTTTTTTTCCTTCCAAAACTTTGAGAGAGATTTTTACATCAATATCTTCCATATTTAAGCTTTTTCCCTCCTATAAATAACTAAATGAACGTACAAAACCACCTTTTGAATGACTTGACTATTGGCATTCCAAAAATCTACTTTTTTTGCAACTTTTGACAATAACAATTTTTTACAATTTTAGCAGTTTTGCAATTTTAAGTGACAACTTTTGGAATCTTTGTAAAACTTGACACAATGAACTCAAATGACCCCCTTAGATAAATTAATCATAAAAAATGTTTTTCATTGACCTTAATTGAAGCCAAAATCTCAAAAAACCTAGAAACCTCCACCTAAACAAACTTGCAACAAAATTGGATCTACATGGTGCCCCTGCACCAAAATAGAATAAATAAGTGTATAAATTTAAGGAGAACATAACCGATAGGGAATACACAGTTTTACTATGGGGTTTGTGTACATATTTTAATCCAATAGGTTTTAGTTATTAATCTTTATTATCATTGAGCACAATAGGATAGTAAAATATAATAGAGCATTTTAGAATATGGAGGTGGGTGCATGGGGTTTCATATGTAAGACAACTAATTCGTGTTACCAAGCTCTCCTTTATTTAAACTTCACCATGAGTATATCTATTTATCTATAGAAGGGAACATGCAAATATATGTACACTATATCTTCTAGGCGACACATATGAATACCTCTTTATATTAGCCACCCTTTTATCACAAATACCAGGGATATCTCTTTTGTGTTTTCAATAAAATATAGATCTATTAGTCTACTTTTTAATATACAACTATAAAAACTTAGAAATCATGTTAATGTCTCATACTTGCTCTTTTTCCATTTCTGCATCAAAATGGAATATAACATTTTTATTTCTAACATGCATTCTATTTTACAATTAATATTGAGAGTAATTGATTTTATTCGCATATCAAAGGATTCAGCCTCTCATGTTACATCAAACACCAACTTTCCATATTGCAAAAAATTTAAGGACATGCAATGAAGGACACACAACTGTTTAAGGCTTGCTCTCCACCCTACCATAATGTTGTCATGGAACCTCGTGGGCTCTAGCCATACCCCCGAGCAAGAATTTCATTAACCCCAAGATGATAAATGGAGCCTTCTCAATATTTTTCTAAAAAGTTAAAGATAACATAACATCTAAGATCTCCATTCACCATACTCAATGAATGTCCCTATGAACATGCTATGTTTTTACAACAATTAACTAATGAAGAATGGGAAGAAGGGAGAAACCTATCTCTTTTGTGAGCTATGAGGTTAAACTATTATACCATTCTTGTCTCTTCAACCAATCCATCTTGCTCACTTTAATTTCTTCTTATTATCCTCCCTTCTATCTCCACTAGAATTCTCCATAAGGAGAAGTGGGTAACACCCACTCATTCTTCCTCCCCAAAATACATAGGAGCTTCAAGTTCAAACCTTACCCTCTATCCAAACTCGCACCCCCTGATGAGCCTAAAATATGCTCATAATTTGATGATATGATAAACTTTTAAATGATTTCATTTTTGTTATTTCATGGTTGTTTAAACTTTGATGAAACCTTTTATGGGGATATCCTGTAGCAAGACACTTTTATATTCCTGCAGCCTATTGTGTTGACTTGATTGCATTTATTGCCCTGTTGACTCCCGAAAATGGCTGGTATATCGTATACAGTTTTTAAATGGTGAAGTAGATTTGAAATGTGTGATTAATGAATAGATATCGTGCATGTACCATATGCCTCTTCTTGCGCGTCTGTTACCTTTTGTTTCGCAGGTTGTTGAAGAATGATCGAGTCAAGCGCAGCCGATCTCGGCCTTGCAGTAAAGCCCATTTCCTGCATGACTTTGAGGAAGCTCCGCCAAAGACTCTTTGACCGAAACCGATTTGGAAATATTTTTAATAAAAATTCAATCTGGAGAGAGTGGAGCGCTATATTCTCTCTGAATCGGGTTGAACACATAAATTCATTTATGAAGTTTGTTCCTTGATTCAGGGATATACTTTACTTCCACGTCTTTCTTTGATGAAGTTGGTTAGTTAGTTGTTCTTTCAATTTAAAAATAAGATACTCCTCCTGCGCGAGGTAGTGATAGAAGAGAAAAAGAATGAGTAATAGATGATTTTTAGGTAAGATAGAAACAAAGTAGCAGAGATCATGTAAGAATCAGTATGATAATAAAAGACAGAGTCTGTTTGACCAGAAGCAGAGTTTGTTGTTAGTTTTCATACCAACAAGACAATGTATTTCATTCTGTTTTCATGAATAAAGATCAATGAAGTTCTGAGTTCAGCATCTGTGTAATCATTAGATGCTTGCTAAGGGGGCCCACTTAGTAAGTATCTGTAGTTAATTAGTTAGATGTTCTTTTCTGCTGATATCCAGTTAGCTTTCATCTTTTAAAGTTTTTATGCAAACTCAGTCTTACACTACTCTTGCAGCATAGAGAGTCCATCCCTGTGACTGTTCCTGCAGCATAAGGTCAGTTCATGGTTTGTGCTTCAGTCGTAGCTGTTACAGTTTCTGTTTTAATCAAGCATAGTTGAGTTAAAGAATTCTGCATTACCATTCTGTAGCTTAGATAGAATTTCTTTCCAGTATGTATTTTTGCTAAGATTTGACTAAAACAAATTCCTAGTGCATATATTTTGCTGCGCCATTTAAAGTCTACATCCCCTGGTTTGACAAGTAAATGAACGTCCACAGAAAGATATTAGTCACCTGTCGGAATGTCCAATTCCCAAGAAAGTTTCACTGTGATATTCATATCCTTTTGTGAGTGCGAGCCATTTTTGGTGCCGCTGCCGGGGATGGTGTCTAACTAGGAGTCTGACAAAGTCATTTTCAGCATTAGTTTAGTCTGTTAGTAAAAAAATTTCAAAATCTTTCAAGCCGTTATTCACCATATTGCATGCATAGAAGAAGGAGAGACGCACTGGGAAGGTTCCTCCCTGAAAATTTGTTTATTGAACTACCGTTTGACCCAGCTGATAACGAACCTGAAGAAAATCCATTTGCTCTGCTATTCCAGCACCCAGACATGGCAAATAATCCACCTAATAATCCACCTCCTGCATTTGAGTTTCCCATTGTTCCCCAACAAGATACTGATAATCTTAAAAACATCCCCTCTTCCTTGCTCCCAAAGTTTTATGGCCTGGTCACAGAAGATCCAGAAACCTTTCTGTTTGAATTTGATGTCCTCTGTCGCAGTTATGACTACAACACCGACGCTCATAAACTGAAGCTATTTCCTTCCACTTTGAAGGAGGGAGCTCTCAGATGGTTCATGAGTCTGGGAAGAGCCGTTGTAGATAGTTGGGCAGCCATGCAGACGAAATTTCTTGAAAAATATAAGGAATATTGTAAGAGTGCCAACAAAGGTGATGACATATTCCAAATTCAGCAAAAGGAGGATGAAAGTCTGGAAGACTATATTTGAAGGTTTTTGTTTTCATTAAAAAGAAAATCAAACCATACTCTTAACGAGGACTCTCAGAAACTACTCTTTCTAAGGGGAATCAGTGATGTCTGTATTGACGCCCTGGACCTAATGGGAGGAGGTGATATAACTCAAATGCCTTGGGATGATATACAGAAGATATGCCTTAACTACTCTCGAGCAATAGTTAAGAAAGGTTGAGGTCATCATGCTTCAGTGGGGAAGTCTTCTTCTGGTGGAGTTTCCCAAATGGAGATCACAAATCTGCTATCTGATTTCAAGCAGGACATCATTAACAATATGGCTACACAATTGGATACTATGCAAGCTCAGAAAAAACATGCAGAAGCTAAGGTAGCTTTGGCTGAGTTCTGTCCCTACTATAGACAAAAGAAGCGTGATTGCAGATGCAAGATGGTGGCTAATCTGGAAGCCAGACAACTTCCTACTGACTTCAAACCAGTGGAAGGTGATGATGATCAAGTGTTCTTTGTTGCACAAAGGAGACCATGGGCCCAAAGGCAAGGTATGCCTCAAGACCCTTTAACTTTTGGTAATCCCTATTCTAGTTATAATAACCAATGACAACAAGCATATGGACCACCACCACCATGGAATCTGCCTCAACCAAGCTGGCCTAATTATCAAACCCCGCAGTGGAAATCTCCTCAAGGAGGTTGGCAGCAGCCACAAGGTCAATGGACCCCACCTTCAGGAAATTGGCAACAAAATCCTCAATGGAGAGGTCCTCAACAATGGCAAAACCAGTCTCCTGGGTTCCTGCAGCTTCCACAGCCACAACAACAGGCCCTTATGCCGCCTCCTGCAGCAACTACCACAAATCCTAGACCTCCAAAGCAAACGCCTATGCCTGCCCAACCGTTGCCTAATCCCAATAATAAGCAACCGCAATAGCCTCAACAACCTGTGTATATTTTTGAAGCCAACCAATATAAAGCTTATGCCTTAAATGTTAATGACATCCATCTGAGGTCTGGAACTACTTTACCTGCTCCCAAACCACCTCTGATTATAGAAATATCTGATTCACCCTTTGAAGAATCTAATGCACCTGCTGTTTCCACTGAACACATGCCTATACCCGATACAGTTTCTATGGAACTTGTTCTGCAGAGACAAGATAAACCACCTTTTCCTCAGAGGTTACAAAGTACTGAATCTAAACTCATGGAAGAACCCACTTTTGATATACTAGATCAACTCAAGAATGTGCAAATTCAAATCCCTTTGTTTCAGGCTATTAAAGGTGTTCCCATTTTTGGAAAAAGCTATTAAAGAAGTTTGTTTGAAGAAGCCTGGACGAAAGAAAAAGGATCCCAAAACAATTCATGTCTTAGGAAATTGGTGATATAATGTTGGGAAATGTAGTCATTCCAAAGTATATTGACCATGGAAGCCCTGTAGTACAGATACATATAAATGGCCAAGTTGTAAAAAATGTTTTGATTGATTTAGGAGTTGCCATTAATGTAATGACAAAGCATACTATGGACTCCTTGAATATTTCAAACATTAGGTCTACACCCGATTATGACTACTTGTTGAGCTGACTCCATGATCAAACGATGGGATGATAGAAGATGTAATTGTCACTCTTGAATCTTGGGAGTATCCTGCTAATTTTACAATATTATCAATTAAGACAACTTTAGGAGGGTATCCAGTTATCCTTGGTAGGCCATGGTTAGCAACTGCTGATGCTTTTATAGGATGTCGTTCTGGAGATATGACCATTTCTGATGGGCAGTCCACAAAGAAATTGGCTTTGTATCCGCCTGCTAAATCTCAACCAGATTTGTCCCAACCTGTTTGGCTAGATGTGGGAGAAGAAACTGAAGAAGCCAATTCTTTGGCTTAATTGATGATGCTTCAAAATGATCATTCTCTCAACTTCAAAGTGAAGATGCTTTTCTTTTTCAAATTCTACAATTCAATCTTGATGCAAATAATTTATCTGATCCAAGTGACAGTTAGCATCAATGTTTTCTGCAGCAGCTAGATTCTGAGAGTTCATTGCCTAAACTTCCAAAAAAAATTCATAACTTGCTTCCACAAGAGGTACAAACATTACCTGTTGATTCTATGAGTAATCTCATTAAGCAGATAAAATTTTCTCCAGATCATTGTTTGAATGTTAATAGCAAGTTGTCTCAGTCTCAAGAGGATGACTTATTAAAAATGCTACAAGAACAGCATAAAGCTTTTGCATGGGAATATGGGGACATGCAAGGAATCGATCCTCGAGTCTACACTCATAGGATATATATCAAAGAAGATTGTTCACCAGTTAGACAACCTCAGAGAAGAGTAAATCCAGCACTTAGAGAAATAGTGAAAAATGAACTTCAAAAGTTGCTAGATGTTGGTTTTATTTACCCAATTTCTGACAGCCAATGGGTTTCTCCATTAGTCATTGTCCCCAAAAAAGGAGGAAAATGGAGAGTATGTGTAGATTACAGAGAGTTGAACAATGCCACTAAGAAAGATCATTTTCCATTACCTTTTGTAGACCAAGTACTAGATTCACTGTCTAGTAAAAGATATTTTTCCTTCTTAGATGGTTACGATTAGGTATGTCGGATAAAATTACCCACGAAGATCAGGAACAAGACCACTTTTACGTCCATAGAGACATTGCTTATTAGGTCTTGCCTTTTTGGCTTATGCAATGCACCCGGCAACATTCCCGAGCGATGAGTAGTATATTTGCTGATATATCTCATGAATGTATGGAGATTTATATGGATGATTTCACTACATATGGAGTCACATTTGAAAAGCTTAGCGGTGAATTTAGAAAAAAGTATTAAAAAGGTGTAGAGAAAAATTTGTCCCCTAAGCGATTGAAAAGTTAACACAATGATGGAAGAAGGTATTGTTCTAGGTCATCATATTTCCAAAGAATGGAATTCAGGTTGACCCTACTAAAATTGAAGTTATTCAGAATTTACAAACTCCTACAAAACAAAAAGATGTTAGAAGTTTTCTTGGTCATGCAGGGTATTATAGAAGGTTTATAAAAGACTTTAGTAAAATTGCCAGTCCACTTTATGCTTTGTTAACAAAGGATTCCCAATTTGAGTGGACCGAGGCCTGCAAAAAATCCTTCCTGTAGCTAAAGGACTTGCTTACCAAAGCATCTATTCTTCAAGGTCCAAAATGGAACCCGCCTTTTCACATACATGCTAATGCATCTGATTTTGGTATAGGAGCAGCTTTATGTCAAAAAGAAAATTCAATTGAGCATGCTATATACTTTATCAGCAAAAACCTTCAAAGTCCTGAGCTCAACTATCTTTGATACGAAAAATTTGCTTGCGTGGTATATGCTTTGAATAAGTGGGGCATTATGTCCGCGAGGTTATCGGATATTTGTCTAGCGACCATGCGGCAATCAAGTACGATGAACAAACATCATTTACGGTAGTTGAATGCGATGGCTCCTATTGTTACAAGAATTTGACATTACAATCATTGATAAACTAGGAAGAGCTAATGTTGTAGCTAATTTTTTATCAAGGCTTCATATAACTGCACCTGCTGAACAAGAAGTCATTGATGATATTAGATTTCGAGATGAACACTTGTTTTCCATTTATTTGCACATACCACAGTATGTAGATATTGCTAATTATCACGAAGAAACAGAACTCTGACTCATTTTTCCCAAAGAAAAGTTGTTGACGAAGAGTTTCAACTTTACTTTAGTTGCCAATTATACGTTTTGTACTATTACGATCAAGTATCTTGAAGATGTGTAAGAGAAGATGAGACTTATGATATCTTTGCATGCACGCCGCTCAGTGAACCATGTGGAGGTATTTTTGCAGCAAAAAGAACAGCAATGAAAATTCTTACAACAGGGTATTACTGGCCAACATTACATAAGGATGCTGTGGCCTATACAAGGAAGTGTGACAGATGCCAGCGTATGGGAAGACCAACTAAGTCAGATGAAATGCCACTATATCCCCAGGTAATAGTCACCCCTTTTGATAAATGGGGGATGGATTTTGTGGGACCAATTGATCCACCATCAAATGGAAAGTCATATATTCTAGTTTGCACGGATTATGTCACAAAATGCGTCGAGGTAAAAGCTATGACTAATGCCCGAGATAACAAAGTTGCTGAATTTTTGTATGAACAAATTTTCACCAGATTTGGAGTTCCCAGAGAGCTTGTAACTGATCAAGGAGCTCAGTTTACGTCAAATCTGATCACTGCACTTATGAATGACTATAAGATCAAACACAGAAAGTCCAACCCCTATCATCCTCAAGCCAATGGTTAGGCGGAGGTAACAAACAGAGAAATTGAAGCAATCCTCACAAAGACAGTGCAGATTCATAAGAAAGACTGGAGTAATAGACTTCCTAAAGCAGTTTGGGCTTACAGAACTACATGGAAAAAAACAACTGGGTTTACACCTTTGAGGCTGCTTATGAGCACTATGTTACCTAATAAATTTGAACATAAAACTGAGGACAACTCTTGAACTCAACATGGACTTATCCGAAGCACAGAAGGATTGTCTCTTGCAGCTAAATGCTTTGGACGAAATGAGAAAAGCTGCCCTACAACATACAGAAGTAATCCAATAGTAGAGAAAGAAATGGCATGATCAGCACATCAAAACCAAAAAATTTTCTACTGGAGATTGGCTTACATATGATTCCAAAACAAGTGTTTGTGGTAAACTCACAACACGTCAAGCTGTTCTTTGGTGAGGTTGGAAATGTGTTTGTTAATCTGAGCTGTGGGCCGCCACCATCCATTCTGCTTGCACTGCTCACACGGCCAACACTGACTGCATTTATAAGCCGCCTAAGGGAAGACTTTCTAGCTTAAGCAGTTCATTTAGGTTCCTCCCGCTACTCTTCCTGCAGCCGAAGGCTCTAGCCTTTCTCCTGCAGCGTTCCTCTAATTTTCAAAAAGCATGCCCATAATAAAGGTTTTCTTTTTAAGAAAACCCCTTTTCTCCATTTAAATTTATCGCCCCCACCTCATTTCTTTATCTTCCATCCATCCATTCCATCCATCCATTTCATTCGTACATTTCATTTGCCCACGTCACCCGTCCACTTCATCCGTCTGCATCAACCTTAATTCAGATATCTTTCCAACTTGTCAATTCATGCAGCGCCGTCATCTTTCTTCACACGTACATGCAATTACTAAAGGTACGCCATATCTTTTCATATCGCATATTTGATTTATTTCATTCCATTCAATTACTGCTATGCATGTACCGGTCATTATCACCCGAATCTCTACCTATTTTTTACTACATGTGAGGACACATGTCATCTTTTAAGTAGGGGGTGGGGTAATTCATCGTTTGAAGCCTGTCTTTTCACCGCTGCCATAACTGCAAAATAATCTTTCTTTAATATATTTCTGGTACTTTCCAAACGTGATTGCATGACCTTCTTTAATGCATCTTTTTCTTGCAAACTATGATTAAGACTGCTTGTTTAAGAAAGTTCATTTTTGGAAAAAAGAAAGAAATGTGGTGGCCTGACGAAGAAAAACCAGAGCAGAAAAGGAAATAAAGAATTTGAATCTTCAGCAAGAAATTGAGTTCAGCTAGAAAAACTGCAGACATGGGTGGTCAGTTGGTACGACATGAGCCTGTAGCTCATGAATTGTTGTTGCAAAACCCACAGACAGCCCAAGCATTTAGCCTCTGTGGATGGTTAAATTATTTTTTGAGTTTAAATGATTTTGATGAGGAGAGAGGTCAGTGATGTAATTTTTGTATCACTTTCAAGGGAAGCACTGAGGGTCTAGAAGGGGCTGTTGCAATCAAGATGACTGTTTGAGGTAACTTGATCCCAAATATTGAGAAAATCTTTCTTCTGTGATGTTGTGCTTATTAAGGGCTAAATTTTTGATGCCTGCTGATGGACCTCTGGACATCTCCAAGCAAGGATGCAAGCGAGTGTCACTGCCTCTTCCATATTTAGAGTATGCCACTTATATAATGAGGTATTTAACCTATGAAGGCCATTTTTCCTATCTGCATTCGCATCATTTTAAATTATTAAGCCATATAAGGCATGGGTTGGCTGTGAATGTTCTGAATTTCTTGTTAAAGTTTTTAGAGCAAAGTGCCCATGGAACTCAACAGGGGAAAGATAACTCTGTCACTCATCATGGCCTTATTAAATTGCTTATTAAGCACTCTTTGAGAGATGTTTCACCTCTCTCCTGGCAACAATTTGTTGCCCAAAAGAGTTTACAACCTCCAAAACCCCCCAGGGTAATTACCCCACGGCCTCAAAGAAAGAAGAAAGAAATTGCATCTATTAGTGGAACAGGGCAAGGGTCATCTACTCCTGTAGCACCCGATCCTGTAGCTGTCACAGCTGAATCCTCTTCTAGGGTACAAACTAGGTCTACCGCTAGGAGGGAGAAAGGAAAATCAAAGGCAGAAGGGTCCCCATAATCTGACCCTCGTTCTCAGAAAAGGCAATGCTCCTTTCCTGTAGCACCTTCCCCTACAGCAGATTCTCCTACAACAATAGCTATTGATATTACCAGTTCACCATCATCCTCTGGTAGGGCAGAGCCCCCTGAACAAACAAGAAAAAGAAAAGCTACCGGAACACCCCCTGCAGCCACATCAATACCAAGAAGGGTTTCCACAAGGAAACAATTTAGGGCCTCCCCTGTTTCACCGCAACCTGAGGTGATTGTAATTTCAGAAGGATCTGTTGAATCTGAGAATGCTGCTCAAAGTTCGGTCGTTCCTGAAGAGGAACAAGTAGAGACAAAAGAAGCAGGGCATAATGGGCATGAGTTGCCAAGTCTTGATGATCTGGTTAATGCTGCTATGCAATTCTCGGAGGAAGCTCAAACTTCTTCACCGCAGCAACAAGAAGAATTTATCCTGCAGCAAGAACAAGAACAGGTTGAACAACTAAATGTGCCTAATGAAGTTATATTTCATCCTGCAATGTGTAAAGCCATTGTTGTGTATAGGAGGACCTTTTTAATTGAATTTCTCGAATTTGTTAAAAATAATTGGGAAA
>VDFB02347768.1:0-81143 GCA_007258455.2 Sequoia sempervirens | reverse complement strand
ATTATGATAAGGTTATGAAGGTGGATTTGGATAAGATTGTGGCATGTGAGTGGGAGGTGAAAAGTGAGAAGAGGATGAAAAGGGTATATAGGAAGTATGATATACTAGTTGAACCGGTACAAGAGGAGCATGATCTAGGGTGTTGTTGGAGGATTTTTAGTCATGGGAACCGCCATATTTCCTTGAGGAGTGGAATAGATCAATGTTTGTAAAAAAGAAGGTTGGATGTTGTGTGGGAATGATCTTTGAAGTTGGGTGGAAGATGTGGAATCCAAACCATGAACATGACTAAGTCTTGATCCTAATCCCAATGTTGGGTTTCAGATAGGCGATGGTGGTACCTGAATCACAACATCGTTCCCAAAGTCTAGTATGGTACCTGTTCGCAAGAAAACTAGGGAATCATAGATTGGAGTTCTGAGCCCCAAGTATTTTCTAAGTGTTGTAGTTTATACCTCGGACTCAGTCATATAAAGGAAATAATGGTTTGATTTGGAAAGAGGATTAGCTAACCAATTATATATTCATAGACTACTAGATAACATCATGCATGAATTCCAGTAATCATTATATTAATCATATCAATAGAGTGCATTCATACATCTTCCTCTATACTCTATACATCTTTCTCTACTCCTTACATTCTTACACATATTTCTTACATCTTGGTACAGGAACACCTACACCTTATCTTCAAAATTTGATCATTTGATGAAGAGTCATAGGTGATTCTAGGATGTTTTGTGTTTAATTATGTTTAATAAGGTCTGAAAAGACCATTCATGATGTCATAAGGTGATTTGGAGTCATTTAGGTCTAGGTGTCAAAAGTTGCACAATAATGTTGTTAAGTGCAATAACAAAGTTGTCTAAAAGAGCAGATTAAGGAATATGAAGGATTAGCAATCTAAGGGACAGTTGAGGAAGTTAGTCGTTGGTTTTTTATTCAAAAATGTATTTAAGGCCTCAAGAAGGCTCGAACAAGTGGTTGACAAAGTTTGTATTGAAGATTGGAAGCAATATACAACATTTACTCTGCCAATTCATTGTAATTTTTGTGTTTCCTATACATTATAAACTTTGTACGGCTCATACAGACTCTTTTGTGTTTTGAAACTCATGGTACTCTGTAGGTTTATGTATTAACTTTCAGTTGTCATTTTGAGGGTTTAATATTCATTTTGAAGGAAGATCTCATTCATTTTCTGTTATTAACTAGTAAAAACCAGTGAAACACTGTTTTGTGATTTAATTTTGTAAATGGTCATTCCTCTTACTGTTTGACCCTGTTTCTCAGAGGAATGGCCTTTCAAAGGGTAGGATAGGTGTTTACATCATTTAGGAAGCAAGATGAAGTGTGTTATGTGGTTTAGAATCAAGCCCTAGGGCTGGTAACCATGATTTTTCATGTTAAAATGGAGGTTTCAAGAGTGGTTATTGTGAATTGTCAATGGGATTGAGTTGGTAAAAGTCTGAAGTGTCTGTACAGACCTAAATAGATGTGTTGGATACAATTTTTAAGTTTGGGAAGCCTCGATTGGGTAAATCTCAGAAAACCCTAGGTTTTGGGGGTGAAATTGGAGGGTTTGCTGGAGCAACACCCTAGAAGACTTATGATGGTGATTTGATCAATAAATTTGAAGTTTTGTGTTACAATTAGTGACTGTCCAAAGAGTTTTTGTCAGTGCAAGGTGTTTTGAGGGTACTTCATTTGTAAAACAGGGCTAATTCTAATAGCTTTTTTGCAGGACAATTTGTTGTTTCTCAATGATGGAGCAAAGAAACCTATTAAGATCTTTTAAGATGTGTGGGGATCTAGGACAAGTCTAATTGAATGCTTGGGTGGCCATTGTATGGCCTTCTCTAAAAGATAGGTCCAATTTTTGTGTTTTGAGGGCTAGAAGCCTATTGGCCAAGGTTTGAGTAAAATTTGTGTGTTTGTGTTCAAGGGAAAATTCCTTTGTTTGAGAATGATCAACTTGTGTTGGATTGAGGATTCTACCACCTTGTATTGCATCAAACTAGTATCAGAGCACAAGGACAAGATTCCTTGTGGTTGGTTTTTGCAGGTTTGAAGAGGAAGGTGAAGAGTCAAGGTTGAAAGGATGCCTCCAAAAGGTGTTGGTGATGCAAGGGAGTTGCAAGATCTGAAAGAGAAGCATGCTAAGCTTCTAGAATCTCATAATGCAGTTTTGGCAAGGCCTTCTTCCTTGGAGACAAGGAAAAGGAGAGAAGTGAATGAAGAAAGTGAAACAGAGGAAGATGATGAAGACTATGAAGATGTCGAAGAAGAACAGGACCCTGAAGATCAGAGAATGGTGAAGATGCTCAAAGTAGTGAAAGGTGAGTCAACAAAGGTAAAAGTTGATCTTCATGTTTATGGTGGTAATTTGAATGAATGAAGAATTGCTTGATTGGATTGCTGCTATGGATAATTACTTTGAAAGTGAGGATATTTCAGATGAGCAGATGGTGGAGGTGGCAAAAACAAAGCTAAAAGGACATGCTCTTCTATGGTGGGATTATGAGCAAGCAAAGAAGAGAAAACAAGGCAAATCAAGGATCACTTCATGGGACAAGATGGTGCAAAAGTTAAAAGGTAAGTTTCTTCCAAAGGACTATGAAGTTTAGTTGTATAAAAAAGTTGCAAGGTTTGAAACAAAAAGATCTCTATGTTAAGTCATACACTGATCAATTTTACAAATTAAGCATAAGGTCTAGAAGGGATGAGGATGAGGCTAAAAAGGTGGGTAGGTATTTAGGTGGTTTGAGGTTTAATATTCAAGATGAACTTGTTGTTGCTAACCCCAAATCTGTTGAAGAGTGCTTCAATTAGCAATCAGGGTGGAGGAAAAGCTCTAAAGAAGACAAGAAAAATCAGCGAGAGGAAGAGGTGGTACTAGTGCAAGAGGAAGAGGAGTATTTTCTACACCAAAGCAGCCATTGGAAGAACAAGAAGGAGCAAATAAAGGTAAGGAACAAGGTATTGATGTTAGAGGTGGTTTTAGAGGTAGAGGAAGGTTTAGTACTGGTAGAAGTTCTAATGATTTTGTAGGGAGATATTATACTTGCAATGAATATGGTCGCCCATCTTGGAAATGTCCTGAAAGAGTTGGTAGTTCTTCAAGTGGTGAAAAGAGGATTGATAGGAGGGCACAATTGGTTCAAGAGGAGAAGTGTGAAAGCAATCATTCTACAAGTTTGAGGGCTACTCCTGAAACAGGGGAGATGTTGATGGTGAGGAAGACATATTGAAGGCAGCCAAAGAGGTGGAACCATTGCAAAGGAAGAGTCTTTTCAAAACTAATTGTAAGTGCAAGGATAAGGTATGTAGAGTTGTAATTGATTCTGGATCAACTAAAAACATGGGGTCTACTAGGATGGTGAACAAGTTAAATTTGAAAAAAATACCTCATGAATTGTCTTATAAAGTTTCATGGTTAAGTGATAGTAAGTCTTTGTTGGTGAATGAGAGAGCAGTTGTTGATTTTCAGATTGGAGGTTATAGTGATAGTGTTGTTTGTGATATCCTACCTATGGATTGTTGTCACCTACTCCTAGGTAGACCTTGGCAATATAATAGGTGTGTCATGTATGATGGTAGAGAGAATACCTACACCATAGTGAAAGATGGTTGTTCTTTTGTGTTAACTCCACTTGTGGAAGATGTGAAAAGGAAAAGGTAATAATGTGTGGCAAGAAAGAGTTGATAAATGTTGTAGAGGAAACCAAAAATTTTGATGTGGCAATTTTTCCTAAGACTGTGAATGTAGGGACAGAAGGGTTGAAGGCAAAAATAGGGTTGAAAAGTGATTTGACAATGAAAAAGCAAGAGAGTGTGTTGGTAGGGACCATTGAGTGTCTTGTGGTTGAGAATAAGGGTGAAAAACAAGTGAAACTTGTAGGTACATTGATTGGAAAGTTTGACAAGACAATGACAAGAGAAGTTAATGGGGCAGTACAAAAAAGACAGAAAGGACAAGACAACAAGGACAGTTGCAAGCAAGGAAATGACTTAATGAAGAAATCAGTACATGAAGTTTCTAACCATTGTTTGTTTGCAGGTGTAAGTGCAAGAAAGAAAATAAGTTTTGATCAAAGAGCAGGAAGAGGGCAGACATCAGGTTTGATGGCAAAGAAGAAACCAAATACATGTGTGAACAATGCAAGGTAGATCATGAGATCACAAGGCATGGATCAATGGAGAGGATTTGAAGAATAGAGGAGTACATATGAAGCTTGGACAAGTTGGTATCAACCTCAACTCATGTGGCATGAGTTTTTTCCAATGGGGGTGTATGGTGCAGGAGCACCTAAACCTTATCTTCAAAATTTGATCATTTGATGAAGATTCATAGGTGAGTCTAGGGTGTTATGTGTTTAATTATGTTTAATAAGGTTTAAAAAGACCATTCATGATGTAATAAGGTGATTTGGAGTCATTTAGGTCTAGGTGCCAAAAGTTGCACAATAATGTTGTTAAGTGCAATAACAAAGTTGTCTAAAAGAGCAGAGTAAGCAATATGAATGATTAGCATTTTAAGGGACAAGTTGAGGAAGTTAGCGTTGGTTTTTTATTCAAAAATGTATTTAAGGCCTCAAGAAGGCTCGAACAAGTGGTTGACAAAGTTTGTATTGAAGATTGGAAGCAATATACAACGTTTACTTTGCCAATTCATTGTAATTTATGTGTTTCTTGTACATTATAAACTCTGTACGGCCCGTACAGACTCTTTTGTGTTTCGAAACTCATGGTACTTTGTAGGTTTATGTCTTAACTTTCAGTTGAAGTCATTTTGAGGGTTTAATATTCATTTTGAAGGAAGATCTCATTCATTTTCTGTTATTAACTGGTAAAAACTAGTGAAACACTATTTTGTGATTTAATTTTGTAAATAACCATTCCTCTTACTGTTTGACCATGTTTCTCAGAGGAATGGCCTGTCAAAGGGTAGAATAGGTGTTTGTATCATTTAGGAAGCAAGATAAAGTGTGTTATGTGGTTTGGAATCAAGCCCTAGGGCTAGTAACAGTGATTTTTCATGTGAAAATGGAGGTTTCAAGAGTGGTTATTGTGAATTGTCAATGGGATTGAGTTGGTAAAGGTGTGAAGTGTCTGTACAAACCTAAATAGATGTGTTGGATACAATTTTTAAGTTTGGGAAGCCTCGGTTGAGTAAATCTCAGAAAACCCTAGGTTTTGGGGGTGAAATGAAAGGGTTTGTTGGAGCAGCACCCTAGAAGACTTGTGATGGTGATTTGATCTGTAAATTTGAAGTTTTGTGTCACAATTAGTGACTTTCCAAAGAGTTTTTGTGAGTGCAAGGTGTTTTGAGGGTACTTCATTTGTAAAACAGGGCTAATTCTAGTAGCCTTTTTGCAGGACAATTTGTTGTTTCTCAATGATGGAACAAATAAACCTATTGAGATCTTTTAAGATGTTGTGTGGGGATCTAGGAAAAGTCTAATTGAATGCTTGGGTGGCCATTGTACGACATTCTCTAAAAGATAGATCCAATTGTTGTGTTTTGAGGTCTAGAAGCCTATTGGTGAAGGTTTGAGTAAAAGTTGTGTGTGTTCAAGGGAAAATTCCTTTGTTTGAGACTGATCAACTTGTGTTGGATTGAGGATTCTACCACCCTGTATTGCATCACATATACATTTGCATATATCTTCTTGCTTACATCTTTCTTATACTGTTATTCATACCTTTCCCTGTACATATATCTACGGGATGGGACGTGACCCATCTATTCTATCCCTGCCCTCAATGGCATCTTTTCAATCTTATGGTCTGCAAGCACTTTGTGGCAAGATGTAGTAGGATTTGCTCGACAGTGTCTGATCTATTGCTCTTTCCTACCAATAGGACCCCATGAATTTTCAAGAGGATCTTGAGGGGTAGATGGTCCCACAGTGTCCAAGTATTACAAAAAATTGAAATTAGGTGGAAATTTTGTACTTTGCATGATGATCTTAGCAAGGATCGCTTTCATGCATGCATTTACGAGATGATATGTCATGTGTATGTTGGTGGGGTTGTAGCATTCTTGAAGACTAGGAGTGAGTTCAAGTTGAGAAACCATCTCCTCCTTGATAGATACAAGATCATGATGATAAGTGGGATTGGGTGATCACCCTTGCATATTGGTGTGTTGGATTCTCCACTACTAGGAAAGCTAGTAGTGTAGGGTGAATGATGATGTTGTTGTTCCGTGTGTTTTCTAAGTTGTAACCACGTGGTGATGGGCATGAAAGATTATATGGTGATTCAGATAGAAGATGATGACCCTAAACCTAAGGATAGGGCTAAACAAGAGTGACTAGATGGAGGATTTGATGTTTCATTTAGCGCTTCGACTATGATTGAGAACCTGGATTAATGATGATGGATTGGATTGGTACTTGTGATAGGAAAATTTCTCAAGCATGAGTGATAAGGATGGTTGAATTATACTTGAGATAGGAAACATTCTCAAGCACAAGAAATTTTGACACAAACTATACCTCCAGCTTGAGGTGAAATAGTTTAGACAAGGAGGATTACTACCTTTAGATAGGCGAAGTTCCTAAGAAAGTGTGACAATGATGGTTGGATTAAGATTTTAGGTTCTCAAATGAGCGATAGGAGGCTATATTCTTGTTTAGGATAATGAAGATGGTGATAGTATATGTTTAGAGATGTCTTTGTGTCAATAGGATGAAGTTTTGATTGATTTTGGAAGGGGTGGTGTGATGAAAAATGATTGGTATGAGTTAAATATGGATGGGAAAAAATTATTCGCTTACGGGGTTAGCCTTAGAATGACACGAGCTATCTATGGTTAAGAGGATTAGCTCTCTAGATTTTCTATGAGAAACAAACTTTCCCAAGAATAGTATGGATCCACCTCTATAATAATGTATCCACTAAATTTAAGGATCGCCCAAGTAGATAGCAAATCTGCCCAAATAAGAAAAAAGTCACCCAAGTAGATTTAGATGAAGGACCTCATGGAATCGCCCAAGAATAGAGCGTAATTTCCCAAATAGGTGTAGGGTTGCTCGAGAATGCAACAACCTAAGGACAAAGCAGAATTGCCCAAGGATGACTAATGGGTTTAACCAGAAGTGAAAATACCCCCAAGTATAGAACGAATTTGCCTAAGGAGGGACAAAATTGCCCAAGGATGAAAAACTAGGGTTTAACCATGAGTAGAAACACCCAAGAATAGAGCTAATCTGCCTAAGGAGGGACATAATTGCCCAAGGTTGATTGACTGAATGGAAAATGACTTAAAACAAAAAAAAATGAAGTAGACTGATGCTAACCAAATGGACTAAAGACACTCACAAGGAATCACAAGAAGACACATCAAATAACACGAACCTAAATTAGTCAAGTAGGTGTGTTAACTTAGTGTAGGCCCACTAGACAAAGGCTAATATCTCAAGATTAGTGCGAGGCAATTCTCTTTCAAGAGTCGATAGATAGGGATACAATGGCACAAGGGCTCACCTTTTCCCTTTATTTGGAGGTCCTAAGACATTTCCCAAAAAGCTCTTATCTCTACTAAGGATATATATGGTGAGTAGTTTCAGGCAAGATACTATACCCTACACCACACTAAGAAATGGTCAAAAGGTTTTAATCTAGGCTAGTACAAGCAATCTAGTGAGTCCTCTAAATATTAGAAGGGTATGTGAGGCACATCCATGAACAGTAGTTCATCACAAGCGTGGTTCAGGAACATCAACTAAGCCATCTAGACCAACTCTGCACTCCTAGCTCGATATTACCCAGTCATCAAAGCTTCACTAAACACAAGTAGATTGGGGTGCAACTTTCTTTTTCCCCCCTTTGTATACCCCACTGGTTCATGTGGTTGAGGTCATCCCTTGGGGGGATGAAATCCCCGAGCAAGCCTCCTAAAGGGAAGGATATGCTAAGTGTTTCTGATCTAATGGCTTGCACAAAGCGCAAGGAGAGAGCATACACACAGGAAAGCACTCCTAGGTATACACAACAAAGGACTTAGATTACTTCATGGTTTCGAATCCCTAGGCTCACCAAACGATGCAAGGGGACAACATACACCAATGAAGAATCCCAAACATGGAAAACAAAGTTAATTGACCCTTTCGCAAAAACAAAGTGTGCCTAAAATAGTGATAGAAACAAAGATATTTGGCCACATCATGCAAGAAATTTGTTAGGGGTCTAAGTCATCGATCTTCGACTACACAAGACTACAAACGATTGTTAGCAAGATCACAAGTTCACGGGAAATTTAGTGGATTAGTAGCAAATGTACGCGAGTTGACTAAAACGTAGGAGAAACTAAACAAGTATATACCTGCAAAATCGCTCAAATACAGTGTAGAATCGCCCAAGTGTGAGAAGAACTGCCCAAGTATGAGTAGAACCGCCCCATGTAGTGTTGTATCTGCTCAAATAGTTGTGTATCCACCCAAGTGAAGTGTGTAACCATCCGATTGAAGTGCATATCCACCCAAGTTGTTATGTATATGCCTCTATTCAAGAAGGTTTGCTCATTTACAGAGCAAAGTCGTCCATCTATATGCAAGCCCACCTGGTTAGTAGACGACCGAAACAAAGCCACCCAAGTAAGATTGGATCCACCCATTTATAGGACGTATCCGCCCAAATGGGGACATATTTTCCTCTATGCGAACCTAGAAGTGCAAAACAACTTTTAAAAAGCCAAAATTTTGTTAGATGACCTATGACGTGGGTCCCATTGAGTGTGCAAGGAAATGTATTCAACTGTGAATGATTTAAACACTATAAACTAAACAAGTCACAAAGACCATGCAACAAATCCAATTGGACCAAAAGAAAGCTCAAACCTCCATGGAATTTGATGAAACCCATGTATGTCAAAGTCTTCGTCATGAAGATTATCCCAAGATTGTTGAATTTGATGTGTCATTCAATTTTGGTAGCATAACGATACTATTTTGCTCAAAATTGCATGATGATAAAAAATGGCTAAATTTTGGGTATATGAAAAGGGGAGAGATGAATTAGATGGCTCGGATTATATCTTAGAAGATCAAGGGTTGGAAATAGATGAGTCACCTCAAGACATGAGATGATGCCAAGTGTCAAATGGAATATGAATGAGAGGGAGATGATCTCTCAAGCCCCAAGATTGTGACAAGTGTTACAATGAAGGAGCTTCATAGGGATATTGGTACTATGAAAGTACCTTGGGGGATGGGGAGTACCTTCATCGTAAAGGTCTTTCTTGTCCCACATTCCCAAAGCATGGGATGAAAAGGAATAAAAGAATAAAAAATTCCTTTTGGGTACTTTTGGAAGAAAGACCCATGTGCTAAAAGGACATGGTGTCTTTTCAAAAAGGGGAAACATTAAAGAGATGGGAGGCTAGGTGGATGGACAATAAATGGAAAGGGATTAGCATGCAAGTGATTAGGGGGTTAGATTGGGAGGGGGTTTGATCAAGTGGGGATTAGGATTTGAACTAAAAATAGAGGGAAAGTGGGAAAATATGGAGGATCTGACATCTCTTAAACAATAATTAAGTGTGCACATGATTAGGGAATGGGTTAAATGAGGGTTTGGATGCTAGTGAAAAGGATTAGATGATGAGAAATGTGAGGGAATTTAAATAAATAAGAAAAATGTTAGGGTTAGAAGGCAAATATCTAATAGTTAAATGTAGATTTGATCAATAAAACATAAAAATAAAACACAGAAAATTATAGCAGAAACAAGACAACACAAAGAATTTAATGTGGTTCACCCAATCTAAGCTACATCCACAAAACCATAGACATCCAATGATTTTATTATCTAGTGTAAAATATATTACAATCTCACTAATAATACCCTATTGCAACCCCCATCCAAACCGCTTATAACAAGCTTTTTAGAAGCTTCCAAAATTAGGGTTCTACAAAGTCAGTTTTTTCTTTTGTCGGTGATGAAGCAAAAAACGGGAAAAAAAAATCACGAGGGTTGCCACCCCCGCTCGGGGCCCAGCCCAGCCCCAGACCCCGGCGAGGATACATGAAGAGTGTACAGTATAGCATGATCAATCACCATATACCAACAAAAATATCTATTTAATTCCTTAGAAGAAAGGGAAATAAGATTTTGGGTAAATAATTAGGAATAATTATTTACCTAAGGTTGGACTTTAGGGGTAAATAGACAACAATTTTAGATGAATATCGAGACAGGGAATATTTAATTAAATAATATAACATTATTTAATCAACATAAAAGATTGGAAAATGTGAAATAAATTAAATAAATAAGACTTCATTTAATTTAATGGATGAAATGGTCATAAACGAAAAGCTAGGATAAAATTTCCCAAATGATAGTGGTCAAGTTTAGGTGTCTACACCTTCAAATCTCTCAATTTTGTTGTTTGCATCCTATCTCTCTAACTTCTTTAAGGACTAGAGATGGCCTAATGGTCTTAGCTCTATTTTGAGGTGTAAGTTTAGCAAGGCTATATGGAGCAAACTTAGCCTTTGAATATGTCATTCCAAAGTTGATTCATGATCATAACTCACTACATGGAAATTTCTCCATGCAAAGCTTCCAGTTGGGAAATGCCTTAAATTCCTATACCCACCCTCCTCTTGCCCATTCTATGCTAAGTTTGAGTCCAACCAACATTGCTTTTGGTTTCACTCACATGCTAGATTTCTCTAATCCTTCCTTATAACCACGTTCCCTGTCATCTTCCATTTCACTTGGTCTTGGCAAGTAGACCTTGGATTTTCCACTTCCCACAATGTGACCACCATACTTGTTACCATGTTAGTATTAACCACATTTGGAAGTACCATTGTATGGCTGCCCTCTCTTAGACCTTCCCTTATAGATTGAAATCCAATCGATTTGTGTTAATTTATCACTCCAAGTGACCAATATGATCTATGTTATCAAGAAGTAACTCACTCCTACATTTAATCCTAACTCCTTTCAAGCTATACTACATAACATGAACCTAAGAAATGATGTAGACCAAGGAAACAATTCTTTATTTGCAACAATTTGAATGCTTAAGTATTATCAATATTTGTGGCAAATTCATAACCAAAAAATTAAACTAGAAGGTATATTTTTTATTTTGAAAACTATCACTTATTAGGTTAAGCTCACACGACCAATTCTACATAATCATGTCCACTCCAAAACTTTAATTTCATCATAGTAAAACATAAATCTCTCATGCCTACTTCACTTGTAGTCTACAAAGTTTTGTATTATACTCAATAATGTCTTCTTCAAAATTTTGATTACATAATACAATACAACCTAAAAAAATCACTCATACTTACACTCTACATATGTTTGTTTCACAACTATAGGTGTTCCCATGTAGAAAGAAATATTTGCAATGAAATCTCAATGGAAGTAGAAAGGCATTCTGAGAGAGAGAGAGAGAGAGAGAGAGAGAGAGAGAGAGAGAGAGAGAGTTCATTGATTTGGATCTTAAGCAATATAGATATCATTTTTTACATTAAAGCATAGGATTATGTTACTTTTGTCTTCAGTTCACCTTTCAAATAATTATAGAAATAGAGTTGAATCTAAAGTAATAGTAATAAAGACAATATGGAAGAATATTTATCCACCTTCCTTATGACCACTCTCTGGATAAACGTGTTTGGGAAAATCTAATCATGACAATGAAACAAAAATTTTAACTTTGCTCATAACTATGAACATTGGTAAACAAGCTACGAACCCACTTGAACCAATCCTAACACGATTAGTCTATGCCCATTGTATGGACAATTGTTAGTCAAGGACTCCAACATAACAACTATAGTAAATTCAAAACCTAAGATAGAAATCTATACAATTACACAAATCATCACACCATAATATGTAGTGTGATAAAACTCGTAAGATTTTGAACCCAAGTGTCAAAACTCTTAGGTTGTACTATATAGCCTAATTAAAGTCTTGAAGAAGAAATGATTATTTGCAAATTGTGAAACTATCACATGCAAATTGCAAGTAAAGTAGGTATGAGAGGTTTATATTTTAATATGATGTAATCAAAGTTTTGGAGGGAAATAATTATGTAAAATTGCTTATAGGAACTTTACCTAGGAAGTGACAACTAGAAAATTAAAAATTGACCATCCAATTGACTTGGTTTGTTATGATTTGCCACAAAGCTTGATAATACTTGGGTATTCAAATTATTGCAATTTTTTTTCATTTATGCACATAATTTCTCATGTTCATGTTGTGCAACATAGCTTGAAGGAAGCTAGATTTAAATGTAGGAGTGACTTATGCTAATGGAAACTATCTCTTTAGAAATATAATCTCTCAATAAGGTATATTTGAAAAGTTCACCCTAACCCTTCTCAAAAACATAAAGGTTAATGTATCCAACTAATTATAATATGATTGGAAAGAACATTCTCTTATTGTGCTCTCTTTCTTTATGACTATAGGTAGAAAGGCTATGGCTAAACATTGAAGACTTCAAAAGCCCCTTGAAAGACAACTTGAACATGGCAAAAAAATATTGGACAACAACCCTTTTAGAATAAGTTACTCACACAAAAAACATGTCTTTATAAATTGGTTGTTTACAAGGGTAAAGGTGCACAATTGAGGGATCGGTTACAACATATTAGAGATGACAAGAAAAGCTCCAATTATTTTCCTATATGTTCAACATAAGCATAAAAAGGAATGCATCTTGGTCAACAACTATTGATAGCTCATCTTAGACCAAACATGATAGGATTATGAAAACCTTCCATGAACATTATAAAAAATTGTTCACCGATGACTTCATCAATGATTCTCTTATCCCTATACTAGATAATCTAGTGGATTGTATATCACACAAAATTTGACCCAAACACAACACCTTTCATGATCATCACCTTCTTTGGAGGAGATCAAGGAATCTATGCTCAGTAAGGCTTTGGAAAAAAGTCCAAGAATGGATGGCCTTCTAGTGGAGTTTTAACCAGCTCTTTGGCCTCAAATTCGAGAAGATTTCTACGTGTACCTTGAGGGCATTAAAATTGGAACTTTAGGAGTTGTCATTAATCAAGATTTGATTAAGCTAATTTGCAAGGGTGCAAAAGAAGACATGGTGAATGGTTAGCATCCTATCACCTTGCATAACATATCTTACAAGATCATCACCAAATTTTTGGCCAAAAGAATCAAGCACATTATTCAAGCATTTGTTAGGCCTAAGCAAACATGATTCCTAAGTGGTTAGTTTATATTAGATAATTTAGTGTTGGCTTGGGAGACAACTTAATGGGCTCAACAAACCACTTATGATTCTCTCATCATCAAACTTGATTTTGACAAGACCTATGATTGCATCTGTTAGCCCTTCATTCTCAAAATGCTTCATTGGTTGGGATTTAGATCCAAATTATTTGATCATGTTAGAATGCTACTCATGGATGCAAATGCTAAATTAATGATTAATGGATCTCTTTCCCCACAATTCCTCCTTCAAAATCCCATTTTCCCCTCTTGCCCCTTTCCTCCATGTCCTTATGACTGATGCCCTTGGATATCTCTTTCAACATGTGCATGCAAATAACCTAATACGGGGAATCTCTTCATGGCAATGTTATGGCCCTTAACTCCCACTTCGCTGATAATAGAATGATCTTCATTCAAATTTCCATCAAGGAGGTGAATAATACACTAGATACTCTAGAGTGCTTATGTGTTGTCTCTAGCTCTCAATTGGCAATGCATAAAACAAAATTCTTGATGACATGTCCCAAGCCTCATCCATCATGGATTCCTAAAGAGTAGAAAGAGGTGAAACATGACACCATTACTAGATATCTTAGTGTACGTTGTATACCTTCAAATCTCTCAATTTTGCTGTCCACATACTGTCTTTCTAACTTATTTAAGGACTAGAGATGGCCCAATGGTCGCAGCATCTGAATCTTCTCTCTCAAGGTGATCTGCAAATAACTTATGCTTGTTCTATCTCCTGCTCATTGTCTCAACTCTATTTGGACGTGTAAGTTTAGCAGGGCTAAATGGAGCAAACTTAGCCTTTGAATATGGTAGTCCAAAGCTGATTCATGATCATAACTCACTACATGGAAACTCCTCCATTCAAAGCTTCCAGTTGGGCCTTAAATTCCTGTACCCACCTCTTGCCCATTCTATGCTTGAGTCCAACCAACACTGCTTCTGGTTTCACTCACATGCCAGATTGCTCCAGTCCTCCATTATGATCACATTCCCTGCCATCTTCCATTTTGCTTGGTCCTGGAAAGCAGTCCTTCTCGGATTTTCCACTTCCCACAATGTGACCACCAATACCTGTTACCATGTTACTATTAACCACATTTGGAAGTTCCATTGTATGGCTGCCCTCTCTTAGACCTTCCTTCCCCTACAGATTGAAATCCAATTGATTTGTGTTAGTTTATCACTCCAAGTGACCAATATGATCTCTGCTATCAAGAAGCAGCTCATGGCCAATGAGTACCTCACTCAGCAGGCAAGTAATCTTAAAACTCGGTTACAAAATGTAAGAGGTTGTTTCTAAGTGGGCCGTTAATCAATCTCTGGCAGTCTTGTTGAGAAATGCATGCTGATTACTGGAACATGGAAGCCCCAAGATGAGCATGGATTCATCTTCATGTATTCCCATAAGTAACAGCCTAAACACATGCAGCATAAATATGAGCAACTAGAACAGACTCAGTAGCAAGTAGCAACACAGATATTAATACCATTAGTGTCACAGCAATGATGACTGATATGATGACTGCAATACTGAAACTAAAAGAGTATAACAACCGTGACAAAACAATTGAGAATCTTGAGAATGAGGAACCAGGTTATGGAAGCATGAGCAGAAAGAGTAGCATCAGCAGGGCCAGTTGCAACAGTGGTGTCAATGACAGCAATAAGAACGTTTACAGCAGTTTTAGCACTACATCTACAAACCTCACAAGGCAATGATTCAAGATGGGAAACCATTCAGCTTGTCAAATGCAGAAAAACAGTATTGGGTCTCAGCCATTTTATTGTTTGGATGGAGGCATTGACAGGTTAAATTTATGTCACACTGTAATATACCTTGCTGACATCTTTGGGTTGTCTTCTTGTATTCCTCTGCACTTGGCTATCTCTTGCAGCTGCGTTTAATCTGTTTTGTAAAGATATACTGTGGGTGAGTCTAATGACTTACTACAGGTGGCTGACTTCAAGGTCTTGGATTTAAGTGTTTCTCTGTTTTTCTACAGCAGCTGCTTTTGACTATTTTTCAGCTGCTGTTTGCGACTGCCGGAACTTTCTGTAATTCTTCCCGTTTCATGATTCAATATTAGAGAGAGAGAGAGAGAGAGACTATTTAGTGAGTGGGTGGCTTAATTTTAGGAATCCTATTAAATAGTCTCCGAAATCTTTACCTGAAATTCTCCAAGTCCTCGGGTTGTCTGTATGTCACCCAACTCCAGGATGCGTCCCTGTAGAACACTGCCTTAAAGGTAGCTATATGAAAACAAAACTTGATTGATAGTCTGCAGCCAAACTCGATAGGCATTTTCATACCATGAAAAACTCACCCTCTATAAGTATAGAATGGGGTAGATGGATGGGTTGTACAGTTGCAAATCCATGTAGAAAAACAGAATTGTAGACTCCATGGAATCAAAGAAGCTCAAACTCTTGGAATTCTATCTTTTCAAAAGCTAATGCCTGTTGGACTCTCTATTTGATCCGTTTGTTAAATTTGTGCATATATACACCCTTTGAGGATCATGTAGTTCTTCTCGATTGAGAGTTTTGTGAGTTGTAAGTGGGGTGCATGAAAGTGTGTTGAAGCATGTTGCAAAACAAGTCAAGCTAGAAGAACATTATCGTTGTGCTCTTGATTTTCTTCAAGGCCTCGGGGAGGCATTTGGCTTGTCAATTTATACGGATATACTGGCAAGAGAAGACATAGTTCATGCTCTTACAAAATTTTAATAAATTGGGTTTCCTAGGGTACATCCCTTTGTGTTAGCTGTGTTTTTCTGTGTGTTCCCAATTCTTTGTTTTTCACATTTCATGTGTGTAATGACCTACAATAATTTGCGACACTTAAGCAGCTTCATATTTTGCTAACTTGAAACCTGCCTACCTGCACTAAAAATATAGTGGTAGCTAGGAATTGACAATAGGGTTAAATAATCCAAGCACTTGTATTCATCGCATTTCAATGACCTATATGATAGATTTACTTCCAATCTGACTCTTGTATTTATAAGGATATACTGGCAAGAGAAGACATATTTCATACTCTTACAAAATTTTACAAAATTGGGTTTCCTAGGGTACGTCCCTTTGTGTTAGCTGTGTTTTTCTGTGTGTTCCCAATGTTTTTCACATTTCATGCGTGCAATGACCTACAATAATTTGCGACACTTAAGCAGCTTCATATTTTGCTAATTTGAAACCTGCCTACCTGCACAAAAAAGATAGTGGTAGCTAGGAATTGACAATAGGGTTAAATAATCCAAGCACTCGTATTCATCACATTTCAATGACCTATATGATAGATTTACTTCCAATCTGACTGTTGTATTCTCATTTGCGTGTGCAAAGTACTCTTTCAGGAATCAGAACTAGGAAATGCATATTCAGCATTGCCATTAAACTCAATGTCTTTCAGAACAAGTAGTCAGTATTGAATGGTCGATGACTTCATAAGACTTAGATATTGAAATTTGATTGGCAAATTTTAATAAATGGTGGAAATATGACAACTTCGTATAGAAATAAACTGTATAGTTAGCAGTAACATGAATCATACCCTTGGAAAGACATCTGAAGCAAGCGTTCATACCTCAAATTATTACAGCGTAGTGCTCAACTATAAATGTGCAGGGAATTTGGTTGAACTCAAATATTTGTTCTCATTTATATACAGTTAGAAGGAAAAACAATTTTTGTTGCAGTCTCTTGAAAAGAAATGCTCAAAATGATTTGGATGAAGCATATAATTCATTTTTATCGCAGTCTCTTGAAAATAAATGCTCAAAATGATTTGGATGAAGCATATAATTCTAGAAAATATGTTTTTGACATTTAAAAGGAAAATGGGGCATTCCGAGAATTGAACTCGGGACCTCTCGCACCCTAAGCGAGAATCATACCACTAGACCAAATGCCCTCGTACATATGCCACTTTCGTGGCGTTAGAATTTAACAGTTTACTATAATTTATGAAAGTCAGCCCTCACATTTCTTACAGCATATTTTCTCTGCACATGGATTTTATTATGAATATTAGGCAGTTTCAAATTACCTTTCATATTTTTTCATTAATTTTTCAACCTCAGCAGCTGCCAAAAACACAATGGAAATTTTTACCCAGTTTTGGAGTCTAAAGCCAAGCTAATTTGCACAAGACATTGAATATTCAAAGGACTAGTAAACCCACCATATCAATTAATGAAAGAATGGAACGCAAATGGAAAACTACAGAAACTTCGTAATAAAATACATGCAGAGGCTTGTGTTTGGGTTGACTTTCATAAATTATTGTAAAGTGCTGACTTGTAACGCCCGGAAAACCTTGCATGTACGAGGGCATTTGGTCTAGTGGTATGATTCTCGCTTAGGGTGCGAGAGGTCCCGAGTTCAATTCTCGGAATGCCCCAGTTGGATGTGAAAACAACTTTCCTGTAATTATACAACTTTTTAAAGGATTTTTCCCGAGTCCTTTAATACTGAATTTCTAATCCTAGCAAGTTTGCCATCCACTTTATCTAGGTCGCTGTCCTCGCTCTAATGGTCTAATCCGTAAGCCATTCCAAAATCATCTTGCATATATCTTCAAATCCGTACACTAATTTCTACCGATTGTAATCTTTTTGTCCTTTCTTAATCCTATTTGCTTTATCAAAATCATTTTGCAGCACTTCTTTTCGAAGAGACTGCAACAAAATTTGTTCTTCCTTTTACACCTCCATTTTGTTCCAATTGATATAAATAAGACTGGAAATTAGAGTATTTATCATTAGAGTCAAACAAATTTCCTGCACGTATATAGTCAAGCACTGTGCTGTAATAGTTTGAGGTATGAAAGCACGCTTTAAATGTTTTTCTAATGCTATTGTTCATGTTACTGTCAACTACAAAGTTTATTTCTGCAACACGTTCACACTTCCAGGATTTTACTAAGAATTTTCAAGTCGAACTTCAATAAGTCTTCTGAACTCATTGACCATCCCATACCGACTATTTGTTCTGAAAGCAATTTGATTTTAATGGCTAAGTTGAAAATACATTTCCTAGTTCTGAAATGTTAACATATTAATCATCGGGTTGTTTGTGTTCTGTTAATTTTTACCTGTTTTGTCAGTTTTCTGTTTTCTGTTCAAGCAGTTTGCTCAGGCAGTTTAACTGTTTTTTCTCTGCCTTTAAATGTATTCTCCATTATCAAAATTAATATAGTCTTTGTGCCTATGTCTGTGCCATTTATAAATCCTGGCCTGACTCTGATATCAGAGCAGAGGCTTTACATCTATTCCCCAAACAATTCTTAATTCATAAAGTTCCCATTACCATGCAAGGAGACAATGCCTGTCGGGGGACAAACTAATATCAAGATTTTGGCACCCGCTTATAATTTCCAAAAGAGGCATTTTGAAGTTTAAAAGGAATACTCTGGTGTATGGTAGCCAAATGTGCCTGCTGCAGAAATTGCTTAATAAGACGAGGCAGATATTGATTAAGGTGAAATCTATCTTCTCTTATTTATCTCTTGTCACAGAGATTCTTTAACTTGCTTTTTAATTACAAATTTAAGCAAGAAAAATTAAGGAATAGTTTTGAATCTGCAAACTGTGCAATTTTTTTTTTACAATTTACAATGCAGTCTGTTGTATCAATGATTGAGGAAACTTTATCTGGAAAAGATACTTGTATAGAATGGTATAGAGAAATAGAAAACACACTTATTTTCAATGATCTATGGTGTAATATGTGTGATGGAGATGTCCAACCTACACCACCAACTGCTGTTAAAGAGAAAGAAATATGGCAATATAAAAATTCAAAAGCCTTGGCTTTGATCAGAGCTTGTGTCAATGAAGATGTGTTTAGAGTGACCCATAGCAGCATAAATCGCTTGGGGAAAAAATCGGAAAAAATCGGATTTGAAATTAAATTATAAATCTAATTATATAAACATTAAATTCTAATTATTATAAATCGGATTTGAAATTAAATTCTAAATCTAAACATTAAATTATAATTTTTTAAATTATATAATTATAACATAGGAATATTATATTTTTAAAATTATATATTAAAATATTATTAATAATTTAATTATATAAGTAATAAGACTATAAGCAAAACTAAATTTTATATATTATTATGAAATAAAAAATATCAAATATGTAAAATTATATCTTAAAAATTATATATATTAATTATAATAAATTTATATTATATATATTACATAATTTAAACATAAAATGTTTAAAAATTATATATATTAATTATGATCAATTTAATTTAAATTATATTATATATTTTTAAAAATTAGATATATTATCATTTTCAAAAAAATTAAAAAAAAAATACAAACAAAAATGATTCTAACATTAATTTAAACAAAATACAAAAAAAATTAAAAAAAAAATACAAACAAAAATGACAGACAAACCTGGAATTGGCTCTAACCCTATTGCCACGCACTGGGGGGGAGGGAATTATGATTCTCCTGGTTCGACGATTGAGGACGGCCTCCGCGCTGCTTGTTGTTTGGTGAGACCCTTGTCTCTCTTCTTCGTGGTTGTGCTCGCGGGCGCAATGGCGGTAGCCTCTGTAAGATTGTTAGTCTCCTTTGGAGGTTTGCTGGAGAAGTGAGTGCGCAATAATAACAAGTGGGTGACGAAATAATATTCCCTCCCAGCCCGCACGATTTCCTTCGCAGTCAGCACGATTTCCTTCTTAGCCCGCGCAAAAACGCGTCTTTTTTTAGGGTTTTTTTTTACCCGCGATTTTTTCACTTTTTTTCCGGATTTTTTGGTTGAAAAATCCCGATTTTTTGATGATTTTCAACGATTTTTTGACAGGCGCTGAAAAAATCGGGATTTTTTTGATCGGCAACCTCCAGATTTTTTCAAAATTTCGATTTTTGCCGATTTATGCTTCTATGGTTTAGACACATAAAAGGGTGTAAATTTGCTTGGGATGCCCTTCAAAAATTGAGAGATCTATATGATTCTCATTCTGAATTGAAGTTTAGTCAATTAAAGTTGAACTTATTTAACCTTGTGTCACATCCCCGTCAAAGGACCATTTCATATGGGCAATGGCGGTCAATGAAAAAATAAAAGGAAAATAAAATGTGGGCTAAAAAAAAGAGAAGATGCGACAGGAGACAAGGCACATTGATGAGGAGTGGGCATGAGTAAACAAAGAGGATAATGCAATTAATAAAGCATGGAACCCCTGCTCACCCCCATACTTCCATCCATATTTCCATGTGAACGGAGTAAGTGCAAGCAGGTTACGGGAAGAATGGTGTGGTGAGGAAGACTGACCTGCAACCCACCATAAAGGCAAGATTTTGGGTAATTGGAGGGTATGTATATTTTTCTCAAGATGTGGTAGCAAGTGCGATAGGAGGAGTGCAGAGAATGGCATGAGATAGAGAGAACAGAACAAAAGGCAGAGAGACAGGTGAATGGAGGAATTGAGAGGCATGGGAAAAAGAACAGAAAGAAAATGGAGAATGAAGGTGTGCAGGGAAAAAGAGGTGAGCAGCGACCTTAAAATAAAAAAACATGAGTTGGGAAATTTAAGGCATAAAAAGAGAACCAGGTCGAACAGAAGAAAAAAAAACACAGAAGAAAGGAAGATAATGGCATGAGGAAAAGAGAGAATAAAGAGGAAAACGGGAGGAGAGAGGGTCGTATATGCACAAAGGGGTTTGTTGAAAAGGCTTTGAAACCATCAAGCAAATGCAATAGGCGAGTATAAAGACACATTCCACCACTATCGCCACCATTCTCCCTGCCTGTGCTAAAGGAGAGCTTCTCTTTTTCTCTCAACGGTGGTACTTAAATTGGAGGAATAAATAGCAGTGACAGCTGCCAGAGGATTTGAGACGCCTCAAGCATCCACTCAGCTGAAGGTTGAACAGTTTGGATCAAATTGATACCTCCCACGAAGGGATTGTTGGACGTTTGCTTCTTTTCTCCCATCACAAAGATGAGGGTGAGCAATGGAAGGCACTTTGACTCCCCTTTTACCAGTGCACACTCACGTAGCCATGAGGGCACCAACATATAATTCTTAGAGAGGCCATCGTGGAGCTAGTTGAGTATATTTCTGCATTTACATCAAAATATTTTCGCCTAGAGATGAGTACCATCCTCCACCGTTGCTTTCATAAGATAGTATTTAACTCTAAATTATTCAATCCTGCAACTAAGATAAATGGATCTATCTGATTTGGGTTTGTCTAAATGGAGCATTAGATATTTTATTCCATTCTTTGTGTATGTTCTACTTTTATGAAATTTTGTCAATAGTTTAGGTGCCTTGTCTAAGCATAGATATTGTTATTATAAGAAATCTTTGAGAATTTTGTGTTAGCAGAAATATGTGATGTATTGAATTATTAATCTGGAACTGAGGGATTCAGACTTATCTTAACTAATAAGTTATATATACATATAATTGTTCATTGCATGGTTATTTAAGATGGAAATAAGAATGATGATATGGAGAGATAAGATGTTGGTGGCTGTTTGGATGGTGGTTTTTGTTTTGGATGGATGTTCTGGTGTTTTCCTTCATGGGAGACTACAGGTTCCTGATCCTTACGTACTGTTAATTTCTTGATTTCAATAAAGTTTTTACCCCCTTTTATTAAAAAAGATGGTAATAAGAATACCATTATCATGTCTCAAAACATATGGATTATCATAATGTAGAATTTATAATATGTTGAAATATCTTAGTGTATAGTTCATCCTAAATAACTAGATTGGGATAGGAAGGCTTGTCTATGTTAACCTCTATTTTTGGAGAATTTGTATGGTCTTGTGCTATTAGAAGTAGCAAATTTATTGGGTACATATTTACATGATGATCTAACAAATACATTGTTTGCGCCATCTCGAGCATGATTTAAGTATCAATTGGGCTTAGCAAATTTATAATTATTGTTGTATGCCTTCTTATGGTTAGATATTGTACTATAGTTTACATAGTGCATTTACCTTGGAGACAATGGTTTTAAAGATTGACAATGGTATATGATATAAAATTGTTTAATAAGTCAAAGTATAAGGTCAGTGGATGAGTTTTAAACATGAGTTTCCTATATTTGGTAAATAAATCAAATAACATATTATGATATGGTTGATATCATAGAATGTAGGTATATGCAATTATAAAAAGTATTTAGCTATTAGTGATAAGTGCAAATATTATCTAGTTCATAAACTAAACTATTATAAGAATATGGGATTGTGCTAGAGGATTAAATGAATCAAAAGGTTAAGAATAATATTGCTAGTATCAATATTATTGAGTGTACATCGTCATCTAATGATTGTGTAAATAAACTGTTGCCAACCATCTAGAGTTGATTTGCATATCAACTCTGTCTAGAACAAGTTTATAACTATTGTGTTTTATCTTTTGAAGTAACATAATATTTGTATGGCCTTATCGAGGTATGGCACGTTCTAATGGGAATTGATTTCATAAATTAATAGGATCATAATGCTTAATCATATTAGTCGAATATCAATTTGGAGCCATATTGGGGCTTCACATAATTGTCACATTGTGAATAGATGATGAGTATTACTACTCTTAGTATTGGTAAATGTATCCTAATAGAGATATTTATTCTACTATGTTATCTTCATATATGAATGTTTAAGGGGTTTTCCATTAGTATAATATAATGGTTCAAGATATCAAGAACCAATACACTTTTGGTCTCTAAGACCACTAGATTACGTTTTAATCCTAAATAAAACCCTCTATTATAAACTATTATTCAAGGACCAAATGTTGTATAATATCCTCGATAGGTAGTTGTAAGGGTTTTGGGATGCTCACTTTGAGTTAGAAGTTAACATCAGTGGTGAGGTCTAATTAGAGACCTTGTTGTCCAGGGATGGAAGTGTCATGGTATAGGTTTGTTGAATTGGGAATGGTATTGGAATTCCTTGTCGTTAAGCACTATTAATTGTTGGGAATCATTTAAAAGAAACCTTTTTGGAGTAAGACATAGTAATTAATGGAACCTTGGATATGGGAATTGATGCATACGTATCCTTGAGAGACTTTGTAAGGAGAACTACATGTGACTTTGATCCATTTGGAAGCGAGTACATAGGCGGTCCTTGGGCAAAGGATGTCCTTGTGACCTCAAGTCCTTAGGGGGAGGGTTTAGGGGGATAACTCCAAGGCATGGGATTATTCCTATTTGTTTTGACCTTTCCTCCTCCGTAAGCTTCAGTTTGAGGCTGAAATGGGTACCTAATGGGTATGAACAAGTAGGAAATCTAATAATTTGTATTTAATATATGATGTGCTTTTGAGTAATAGTAAATGAATGAAGTAAGGAATTTAACTACTTTATAATTGGTATTTGAATATATGTATATGTTGGGTAAAGTCCATCTCGTGTTGGTTCCATGTAACTTTTATGTGTTGTGAAAACCCACTCCATATCTAGAGGTCTCTATGTATAGGCCCGTGTATCTATTGATTGTGATTGTAATTCATGTTATGTATGACTTGCCTAAGTGTGAACCTCCAGGATATTTGAGTAGTGACAGACAGTCATTGGACCGTGCCAATAACCGATGTTTGGGCTATTGCTAGGGACTAGCCGACATTCACATGGTTTATGAAGGTGAAGGTTGCTATGAGCTACCCTGGTTATGATACAGTAACGATTGCATGGGTAGGGACCTATCCTTGCGGGTAATAGTAATCCAGGGATAACTGTTGTATCGAGGGGGTTCACTAGCTGTCACTAAGGGCACAAAAGTGACCAATGCCAAGTGTTACCCGGAATGTGAAGAAGATAGCTAACAATATCATTAAGGTCACAAGGTGGTATATGTCGGGAGCTACTTCTTCTTGGGTGGACAGACTTGTCGCAGGTGGCCTATAGGCGATTGGATTCAGAATCCACCGAGTTATGGTAGGTTCACTACTTGTAAAAAGCCTTGGGATGGTGGACGGACCCTCGGTGTAGTATGGGATGCCCTGAATCCCCTTCCTAGTTGTTAAATTGTATACTTAGCCTTGTTGCGTTGAGGAAAGACTCGCGGTGTAGTATGGGATGCGCCAAATCCTCTTCCTTGTTGTCCGATGGTGCAAAAGACCAGAGGAAAGGAGGGGACCCACGGTGTCGTGTGCAATGCATCAACATTCTTTTCTATTTGGGATGCATTATGGACATGTGTTAGTTAGCCGTTGTGATGTGTCAGCCACTCATTGTGTATGTGTGATGTGCTGGAGCTAGTCACTATGTATTTGTGATGAGTGATGGAGTTAGTCATTGTGTACATGTGATGTGTTGGAGCTAGTCACTGTGTATGTATGATGAGTGTTGAAGTTAGTCACTGTGTATTTGTAATGTATGCTAGAGCCAGTCACTAATGTAATTGCGATATGCATATGAGTCAATCATTGTTGTACTTGTGATGTGCAAATCAGACAATCACAGTTGTACTTTTGATGTACATATGAGCTAATCACCATTGTACTTGTGATCTGTATATGATCCAATCATTGTTGTACTTGTGATGTGTATGATCTAGCCAACTTGTGTATATGGAGGTATGATCATGACAGTCATTGTGTATGATCTTTGGGATTATGGTATGATATGCCCCTTGTGAATATTGTGAATGTTTGTACACTAATACTTGGTATGGACCCAACACTTGATGGCAAAGTTATTATCATTATATTATAATTGGCTAAGTTGATAACTTATGCTTAATGAATAGTCATGGAAAGATGAGATTAGAGATCTCATGTATGAGGAGAGAATGAACTCTCTCTAATATTATGTGGCAAACTACAAAGCCTCTAATTCCCACAAGGGGATATGTAGGCAGGGTCACCATGAACCCTTGACGTTTAGGTCTAGGTCTAGAAATGACCCTAGTTGTATGAGCTTAATTCTTTTGAGTGTAAGAATATAGGTAGTGATGTTGATTTTTTGTCATGAACATGAATGAAGAATCTTTGAAATTAACCCTTCAGATTTAGATGAAATATGCATTGTCAATTAAGTTGGTAGTGGTGGTGAATTGTTAAAAAAAAAAAAAAAAAAAGTTCTCAAGGGGTGTATAAGAGCAAATTTGCACCCCATGTGCAAATCCCCTTTTTGCCTTTGTCCACTTTAGAAAACCAAGTTTGGAGGCTTAATTCCACCTAAGCCTGCTGCTTGCATCACACTTGGCGCCTGTTTTGAGCGTCAGTGGAGGTGTTTTTGTCGAGGACACCAGCGAGGCGCGCAAACATCTGCGCGGTGCACTTACATGGGCAAACGTCCACATGGCGCACTTATGTCCCTGACAGATTCTCGAGTCTGGAGCCTGCAAAGGCATTACACTTCCCATTGGGGGTCGATTTGTAACGCCCTCCTCGGCCGACCGACCCAAATATGGCCGTTTTCTTCCTCATTCCTTCATATTCAATCCTTGAGCTTGCATTTGGAGGTTGGAGAGATCTCTTCACCACTTTTGGACTTCATCTACAAGATTCACATCCTCTTCCAAGCATTCTAGCAAAACACTTTACACTTCACAGCAGCAACATCAACACTCCACTACGTCAGTAGAGCAAGTGTAGAACAAAACACCATTGCAGCAGAGGCTTGAGTTCCTCTCATTTTCTCCCCCATTAGCCTTGAGCGCTCTTGGTGGAGGTGGTAAGCTTTCACTCCTCTCCTCTATTACTTGGTTGAGCAGCATAAGACTATTTTGTAGTGTTTTAGTGCTCTTTACTTCATTTCTACTTTTCTCTATCTATCTGGCTATCCGTGGAGGTGGGAACACCAAAACGGGGTCTGACTGAGGCAGGCCCTTATACAGCCACCCAACAATTTCTCTCTTCCTCTTGTGTGCAGGTTTTGAAGACATTCGTTTGGTGGAAGCTTCATCACTCGCACGGTCGTAAGTATTTCTTTCCTTTCTTCTTATCTTTATCAGTTCTACTTCATCTTATTGTAGTTCTATTGCATTCTATTACTTTATCACGTTCTAGAAATTCTCAATAATTAGGATAGAAGTAGTCACTTAGTTGTTTTTTGTGGTAAACTCGGTCTCTAGTCCGTACGAGACGCCAGCACACCTTTGAGACTCCAGCGCACCACACTGTTGTCTACTTTCTGCGCTAACGTCCTTTGGCCAAGAGCCTGTCAGTTTGTCCAAAGAACCTTTGTGACTTGCTCTTTCAAATTCTAGAACTCTCGCTACTGTTCCATTGAGGTAATATAGGGTAGTTCGCCCCGTGAAGATCTCTGAGTGAAGAGAACTCGTGAGTAGCGAATCCCCCTATATCACAAGGGGCAAGTTTTACACCTTGAATTTAAGAATGGAGATGTCATGAGTTTGGCTTCTAAAATTCGAGCCATAAAACAAGATGTTGATGCTGCTGGTGGGAAAGTTGATATCTATCTCACAACCTTCATAAAGGCACTTCTTCCAACACATTCCACATATTTGGAGTCTCTTCAATTGAAGACCATCACTTTTGATCAATTAGCCAAAATTATAGGCACCACTTGTATTGTAATCGATGTAGTCGAAAAAGTAGTCATAAAGCACATAAATGCAAGCTCTCATGGAATAAGATAGAATATTCTTTTAAACAAAAAGATAAAACACATAATGATGATAAAACTTCAGGAGCAACCCAGTTTGCATGTGGTATTGATAATGATCAATATGTGCTTTTTGTTTCAAATTTTGCCTATTATAATTCATTTAAAACATCATGGCATGATGCTTGAGTGTTAGATACTAGAGCTACACAACATATGACATTTCGACATGATTATTTTGACTAATTTCATGAAGGTGTTTGTGGTGCAATCTATTTGGCAAATAAATCAAGCCTCAAGCTTGTTGGAAAAGGAACCACTAGGCTCAAATTGCCTGGCCTTCCAGATTTTGTAATTCATGATGTCTTGTATCTTCCTTAATTGCAATGTTATTTGTTGTCACTACTATTGATTCGACAACAAGGCCACTCCATTTTGTTGGAAGATAGACAAGTGGTTGTTAGGAATAAGTCAAATAATCAAATTGCATTTACTGGTTGTGAAGATGGCAAGTTATTAAAACTCCATGGCATTTTAGCTCTTTTTAGAAGTTTTGCATATCTTACCAAAGAAGATAATTTATCTCCTAGTCTTTTATGGCATGTGATAGTTGGACATGTTAATTATGATAGCATTTATATCATGCAAGAGAATGGTATTGCAAGTTTTCCCACTTTTCCTAAGACAATTGAAAAATGTGAAGCTTGTATTCTTGCAAAACAACATAGAGATTCATTCACTCACTCCACTTGGTGAGCACACAGAAAATTGCAACTTATTCATTCTGATTTATATGGGTCTTTAGAAATGACTTATGTTGGAGGATGTAAGTATTTTATGTTGTTCGTTGATGATTATAACCGCATGACTTGGATTTATTTCTTGTAGCAAAAATCTGAAGCTTTTGAAACCTTTAAGAAGTTTCGCGTTATGATTGAAAATCAAGCACAATCTCAAATTGGTACTCTTCAAACAGACAATGGTGGAGGATTTATTTCCATAGGTTTTGAGGATTATCTTCATCAAAATGGGATTCAACATCATCTCACTATTCCAAGTACTCCTCAACAAAACAGTGTTGTTGAAAGAATGAATAAAACTATCATGAATATGGTTCAAGCAATGTTATATTTCAAAGGAATAAAGTTGCATTTTTGGGCAAAAGCAGCAAGAACAACAATTTATCTTTGCAAGAGAGATCTCTTTCATTTGCTCTTCACCAAACAACTCCATATGAAGTTTGGTTTGGTTATCCTCTGTCTGTTCAACATCTTTGAGTTTTTGGCTCCACTTGTTATGCCTTGATTCCAAAGGAGAAAATATGTAAGTTGCATCAAATAAGTTTAAATGCTATTATTAATCTTAAAAGCCTATAGGTTGTATGATGAAGTTAACAAGAAATTCTTTATTTCATGGGATGTTGTATTTTGTGAATCTTCTAAAAATGATGCAAATATTGACTACTAGTTAAAATAGCTTGACAAATTTGTCAAGATTATTGCTTGGAAAGAACATCCATGTGAGATTCCTCAGTATGGGGGGGGATAAGTCATTTAGAATCACCTTTGTTGGATCCATCTATAGAATCTCTATCCCAAGATGTCCCAACTCAAGATACCCCATCTCTAAATTTGCAAGAAGAAACCACCTCTAATGATGATTTGCAATATTTTGATGAACATGGGAGTTTAGAACAATTAGCCACTAATGGAGCTTCTAATCAAGAAATGGAAGCACCTTTGGTCCAGCCAAAATATTCCCACAAGTGGGCCAAACAAGTACAGCAAACTTTGAAAGATTTAAGGCCCAAAAAATAGGAAAAACAGGCACAAAAAGCTCTTGCAAAGCAAGGCAACAAGCTCAATCTACTATTGAAGGTAACTTGGAGTCTATTGATGAACTCAATATCACTATGGACTCATAACCAACTTCCTATAAAGAAGCTAAGGATATTGTAGTGTGGAGGCGAGCTATGCAAAATGAGTATGATGCTCTTCTGAAAAATGGCAAATGGGAGTTGGTTGATCCTCCACTTAGTTGTAAACCTATTGGTTGCAAGTGGATCTTTAGAAACAAATATAAAGTAGATGGTTCGCTAACAAACATAAATCCTAACTTGTTAGGTAATGCTCCAAAAGAAGGCGTAGATTATGATGAAATTTTTGCACCTATAGCAAAATGGACAACCATTCATGCTTTGTTCGCTCTTTCGACACAAAATGGGTGGAAAGTTCATCAAATGGATGTCAAAACTGAATTTTTGAATGGTGATCTCAAAGAAACAGTATATATGACTCAACCAGAATGATATGTAGTCAATGGTCAAGAACACCAAGTATGCAAGATCATAAAATCATTGTATGGTTTAAAGCAAGCCCCCCAAGCCTGACTTGAAAAACTCACCGAGCATCTCTTGAAGTTGAATTTCAAACATTTTGAATTTGATGATGCAACTCTTTTTGTTAAAAAGGTTGATAGCATTATTGTCTATCTTGTTGTTTATGTGGATGATTTATTTCTCACTAGTAATAATGAGAATTATAATCAAAATGTGAAAGACAAATTGAAACAAGAGTTTGAAATAACTGATTTGGGCCATCTTCATTACTATTTGGGTATTGAGGTGATTCAAAAACCTAAGTATATCTTTATCACCCAACAAAAATATATTGGTGACATTCTCAATAAGTTTGACATGGCTGACTGCAAACCACTTAGTGCTCCTATAGAGCAAAATTTGAAGCTCACATCAAATGACTCTACAGCATTGGTTGATGCAACTACATACAAGCAACTTGTTGGCAATTTGATTTATGCAACAACTACCCACCTAGATATTTCTTTTTCTATTGAAGTTCTCTCTAGATTCATGCAACAACCTAGAGATAATCATTGGTTAGCAGCTAAACGAGTTCTTTGGTATTTGAAAGGCACACCAAACTATGGGCTCAAATACTCGAAGGCAACAGACTTCTCTTTGCTTGGAATTTTGATTCTGATTATGCAGGTGATTTGGAAGATGGCAAATCTACATTTGGTTTCTTAATGCATCTTGTGTCTGCAATCATTTCTTGGAAATCAAAACAGCAACCAGTGCCAACTCTATCCTTTGCAGAAGCTAAATATATGGCAGCCTCTGAGGCAACTAGGGAAATCTTATGGCTTTGCATAATTCTTGAAGATTTACGGGAACAAGTTTCATCCATACCACTCTTTGTTGACAATCAATCTACAATCAAAAAGGCCAAAAATCCAGTCTTTCACATTTGAACCAAACACATCAACACCAAGTTCCATTTGATTCGACACCATGTGAAAGATGGAAGTGTACAACAAGTATTGTCTCACTGTAGATCAGTCTGCAGATATTCTTACCAAAGCACTTGGATGAGAGAAGTTTGAGAAATTTTGAAGAATGCTTGGTTTAACCCCTTTAGATTAAGGGGGGGATGTTAACATATTTATCATCGTGTTGTTTGTGTTTTGTTAGTTTTTATCTGTTTTGTTAGGTTTCTGTTTTCTGTTCAGACAGTTCAGGCAATTTAACTGTTATTTCTCTACCTTTAAATGTATTCTCCATTTTCAAAATTAATATAGTTTTTGTGCCTTTTTCTGTGCAATTCATAAATGGTGGCTTGACACTGAAAGAGTACTTTGTACATGCAAGTGAGCATACAAGAGAGATTAGAATTAAATCTATTATATAGGTTGCTGAAATGTTATGAAATACAAGTCTCTGAACTAATTAACCTTATTGTCAATTCCTACCCACCACCATATTTTTGTGCAAGTAGTGATGCAAACCAACTCCTCAGAAACAGGAACGAGGTCCAACTGATTCCTCATAATCAGGAGGCAGGGCAAACCAATTCCATCAGAATTAGAAAGCATATTGAATTGTATTTTCTAAATTTATAAGGGTTCTTAACAACTCAATCTTTTAAGGAACAGTTGTGTGTGATTGCTAAAAAAGGAAAGTTAGAGAATCCAATTACAACAGGTGTTTGATGAGCAAACAGGGATTTAAAGTTGAATAAAAAGGGGATTGGGACAGTTTTGGAGATGGTAATCAAGACTTACGTATAGTTTTTTTCTTATATGCAAATAATAGAGATTACTGATACTTCTGTATATACTGTTATATGGATAATGTGTCTTCCCTATCCGTTTGTTGTATTTGTTAAGGTTTATTGAATTGTTCTTTGCTGAGCTAAGGCACTGCATTAGTTTGGTATCAAAGAAATAAAAAGATCTATGAGCATTAGGTGTTTGAAGAACCATGTGACAGATTACAGACTTTGGCAAAATGCTTTGGAGTTCCTTATCTCTCCTCTGATGTGCCTGAACTATTCCTTTTTTGTCCAGAATCAGCTTGGTAAAATATTGCTCCAATGTTGAGTGTGGAAAGTGCATCATGAAGTTTCCAAGGCAACAAAGTAGAAAGATTGCCGAGTGAGCAGAGGAGAAAGAAGAGGAGAGGAAGTATTAGTAAAAGGAGGAATTGTGTGATCAAAAGTAGAAAATGATGGTCCCTTGCAAGCCATATGGAATTGCATTAATCAGGCAGAGCATTAGACAGTTTGGTAAACACTAGCAGCTGATGAAGAATGTGCATTGGAGGATTCAAAGGAATAGCAGAAAAGGGGAAAAGTTCGAGAGAGCCTTGAAAAATGGGCAAAATTTGAAAATGCTTAGAATGGAAATCTGAAAGGGGTTTTTGTTTATCTAAGTGTGCTCATCAAAAACCTGTCTGTTTTTGTACAGCAGTAATTGTTTGAGAGGTCTAACCATTTGAAGGCTTCCAAAAAACATCATTTTGACAAAGCTCCTATTTTCTGAGCACGAGAATGAGAGGAACAATTGTATCAGATACAAAAGAAAAGGTGTTGTTGCTTTGCTTCCTGCATGAAGTTCAAAGTGTGGCTGAGGCTTGAAGGAATATATTGTGATTTCTAATTGGAAATTGTGATGTCCCTCGCTAGATTTCTAGAACAGCCGCTAGTCTCTTTATTGACCCCTTGTGGCTAGCCACTTTGGATAGAGGGTCGGTGCATTTTGGAGAGTTTGTTTGTTCGTGTTTTCAGTGGACAGTGTTTAGATCACAGTGAGCGTTGGCATTCCAGGAGTTCATCGCTTCTGACGGCACGAGATTATCCTGAGTTTTGAGCATATTACGGAATTTTAAGTGATTAAGTTAATTTATTAACTTAAAACGCCTTTTTAATAAAGTCACATTGACTTTATTTATATTTTATATCACTTAAATGTCAAAAGGGGGATTATAATATTTTAATAACTTTAAATATTATAAAAGTGCGCTCAAACTATTGAAAAGGAATATATTAAAATATTATAATATTTTAATGATGAGAAAGGCCGTACTTTTCTTGAAATGCGTGCCATTTGGTATAAAGGCATTTCCTGGCAATAGAAACTCATCTTTTTGACTATTTCGAATTGCCTTGTGCATCTTTCCTCTGAGCATTCTCCTGAGAGTAGGGTTTGATCATTGTGTCCATTGGAGAACGGAAAACTCTTCAGTGTTGAGTACGTTTGAGGCTGTGAGAGATCAGCTGAATCCGTACAGTTGAGGGCTTCACACAGAAGTTCTACAGTTGCAGACAGAGCTTAATTTTATGCAGTTATTTGTTCTTGATAATAATTGAGGGTTTCTTCTGGAGGCGTATCATTCTACAGTTCAGAGACTTTTCATCAGGGATTCTACCTTTGCTTTCATAAGCCGTACGGCCTGCCTTGGGTTTTGTGCCTTGAGAAAGGCGTGTGAAGTGAAAGAGAGAAACGCCTTCCTTTTGGGCTGGTTTTAGCTTCTATCATTGGCGCCTAGACTATTCAGTGCATTGTGACCTGTTTCTCGGCAGGAGAAACCACTTCTGGAGCTTTGGCGTGCCTTCATGCTGATTTTCACCATTTCCGGCTGTAGATCTGGCCAATTCTTTATATAAAATAACTGGAGTTCCTCGGGTATGTCTGTTATGCATATTCTAATTGTTTCAGTATAATAACAGCTTCTGTATTTCCAATTTGTGAGTTTTCGCTTTAAATTTCATTCTATGAGCAAAAATATGCTGCGCCCCTTCTCTTCTGTCTATTAAGATTTCTTTAAAAAACTAAAAAAAACAATTAAAGACTTAAGAAATTGGGGATTTTGAGCTGAGAGCCAGCAGGGCTCATCACATTGCTAAAACAAATAGAGAGTTGCCATATAAAAAAAAAGTCTCCAATTTGTTTTGTTTATTGTTGCAAACAAAATAAGGGCACCTCTAAACCAACAAAAAGTGATGCTACTTCTGTTTTGAAGGAGCTCAAGGAGCTACAATTGGAGATAGGAACCACTTCTGCTTGGAGTGTGCTGAATTTATGAAGCTGCCACGTTGCCCAAAGTTGTTTGAGAAGAGCTATTGTAGCAATGATGCTCTCGAGTTCTGGAAAACAAATGGTGAAAGAGTTTTAATAGTTTAAAGTTGCAACTGTAATTGGTTTTTGGCTACACATACAAATATGGAGTTATATTATGATGTGAAAAAGAGGATAACCAAGTTGGAGGAAAGAATAAGAAAAAGACGGGCAAAAGCAAACAAAAGACCAGAAAAAGGAGTTGAAAAAATTAGAGTACATGAGTTGGAGGAGTTATGGTGGATGTTAGAGGAATATGAAACATGCAATAATAAGATGGCAAAGAAGAATAAATCTACAGCAAAAGCACTGAAGAGTTGTGAGAAGATGAAAAAAATGGTGAGGATAAATACTCACCTTGTGAGTGAGAGTTATATTTAGAGAGGAAAGCCATAGAGTCAAGGATTAGCAAAGGGATAGAACTGTTAGAACAGAGAAAGATTAAATACCTTGAAGAGTTGGCAAAATTATTAGTGGGTAGAAGACCCTTTAATGTGATCATCCAAGAATTCTAGAGAACAAAGGTAAATGAATGGGATGAAGATAAAGAAGATGAGCGAGATGGAGCTGTTGTGTTGTGTTACCCCAAAGATGGGGAAGGTATTGAAGATACAATACATTAGGAGAAGAGTTTGAAGACTGCAATAAGAGGAATGCAACTTATCACAAGAGGAGGCCTAAGGTGTTGTAGCAATGGAAGCAGTCCACATTAAAGATGAAGCTGCAGCAAAGATGAAGATCTTTGGCAGCCCCATGTGTGATGAAGATTTATTGAATTTAGAGAACACAACCAACCAGAAGCAGCTAGATCTAGAGAATCCTATTATTAATGAAAAGGGAGTAGAAGATCATCACTTTCTTGGAAGAGGAACTGTTACTTGTTTTTCACCTACGGCCTCAATCAGGCAGGGCAATCTATGTCTCAGGTGTTCATGAAGCCAAATGGAGACATTTACATAAAGGGTTAGATCATACATCTGATGCTATTTCACAGGGAGGTCTATTGGAAAGCCTTGCCTCAGTCAGATTTGGCATAAAACTCATCAGAGAAGAAAGTCAGCAAGACCCTCCTGACCTCTTGCCGACTAACAGTGCGTTCTATTTGTTTGAATACACCGGTCGCCAAGAATTTTGGGTCGCCATGAGTCATTATGCATCTCTCCGCTTGGGATGTCTCGCCGACAGTAGCTCACAAAGTTGGGGCCGGGGTGAATGGTTTGCCTTCGGCGACCATGAAGTGTCTCGCCGAAGGGGATTGCCTTCAGCATAAGGTCTTGCCGAAAGATGGAAGTCTCGGTGAAGGGAGGCGTCATCGATGTAAGGTCTTCCCGACCCACTAGTGTCCTGCCGAGCTGTTCTCAATTCGCCGAAGGTTTTGCCTTCGACATGGGGTCTCACCGATAGCGTAAAGTCTCGCCGAGAGGGATTGATATCGGCGTAATGTCTTGCCGAAGGCCGGGGGTCTCGCCAAAGAAATAGGAGCTCGGGGAGATATCTTAGCGACTAACGAAGGTCTCAGCGAAAAGAAATGTCATCGCGAAGACAGGTGGGCCTCGCTGTAACCTCTCGGTGACCCAAGGAAGTCTTGCCGAAGGGGATTGCCTTCGGCATAACGTCTGGCCGACCCTGGGAGGTCTTGCCGACATGGAGTAGTGGTCCCAATGGAGGGTCTCGGCGAAAGGTTTGAGTTCGCCGTAATGTCTCGGCGAACAAGCTGGGTCTCGCCGAAGGATTTAGGTTCGGCGAGAGGTCTCGTCGACACAAGAAGGTCTCGGCAACAGGGGGCTAGCGAAGGGGTAAGGTCTCACCGACAAGGTGGACTCTTGCCAAAGTGAAACTGCGTCAGCGAAATGTTCTGAGCTCGGCACAAGGTCTTGCCGACTACGATGGGTCTCGCCGAAACGAAAGGGATTCCCTTCGGGGAGATGTCTCGCCGATCGAGTGATGTCTCCCTGACAAGAAAGTAAGCTCTCGCCGAAACAAGGTAGCTTCAACATGATGTCTTGCCGACCCGATGGGGTCTAGCCAAATGAAGTGAGCTCGGGGAGAGAAAGGGAGCTCACTATGAGGTCCTGTCGAGAGAATTGTGTCTCACCGATAGGGAGCTGGCTGCGATGGGACTCATTGTCGAGAGGAGGAGTTCGACAGGAAGTCTCGCCGACAATGGGGAGTCTTGCTGATAGCGATCAACTTGCCATGGAAAAAGATATCGGTAGGACTCTTAGCGTTCGCTATGACCTCCTGCCGACTAAGGATCTCTTGTTGACCCGATGTGTCTCTGACGATAGTCTGGGCGATGACGAGGGCGAGATCGGTATGACTTTTGCATTCGATATAGGGTCTTGCCAACTGTCGTGTGTCATGCCGATAGCTGCTACGAGGTGTACTCACATCGGGGAGACACGATTAGTGTCTCACTGACATGCGATTTTGATGAAGCAACCTTTGACCGTCTAGGAATCTACGTGGCATGAGTTCAACCAATCTGAAGGAACCAAAGGCGAACCATCATATGTTTGACTATTTTGACTCCCCCTGTGAACAAGACCAACAGAGCATAAACGACACGGACTTTTCCTGAGACCAAAGGCGATGGAGCAACTCGGAATCAATGGTCTCGAGATCTAAATGAAAAGTTTGAAGCTGCTTGCAGAGAAAGTCAACACGCACAAGATCTTGAACAGGAGGAAAGCTGAAGAGAGAGTAAGCCGTCAGTCTCAGGGACAGCTGTGAGGTCTACTGGCAAAGGGCAGATAGACATTAATGATAGTGCTCTAGGGGATTCAAGGCAGCTCTTCAAGGAAGTTCGAAAGTGAACATGGAGGCCAGAGGTTGGCACATTAAATGCGTTGCAAAAGATCAAGGAGGCCATTCCTAGAGCGGCTCTTCACCGACATGGACAGCGGGGACGCAGCATTAACTTCATTCAAAAGATCTAAGGGGAGATCTTTTCTGAAGGCCGATATTTTGTAGACCCTAAAAAATAAAGGGGCAACACTTTTAGTTCTCATATATATGGCATTTTTGCCTTTTTTGTAGTTAGTTCTTACTTGGTGCTTTTCTGCTTTTGTAACTTGTGGAGTTCTTTGCAAAAGAGAGGCTTTGTTTTGTAACTCATGACAGGCATGTATATCAGTGTTCACCATTGAAATCAATGAGTATAAGCGATTTACCTTTTCAATCCCTCTATTAAATTGTGTGCATTTATATAATTGATGAAACTGCCTGTGAAACTATATGATTCCTTGTGGTTATGTCTTATTTCAGCACCTTTCCGTAGAGCAAATATGTATTTTGCAGGTTGTGAAATGTGTTATAATGCAGTACTCTCTAGTTGTGAAGTTGTTTCTTCCTTCTAGGAGTGTAGCCATATGAACCTTTTCATGAAATGTTTATGCAGAAAACATATGTGATTGAGTTGTGTTCAACTAAGCTTTTTGTCATTGACTAAATTGTGTGTGTAAACTGTGTTATATGTACTCTTAGTAAATTTTGGTGCATCACCATAGAGATAGTGTTTTCATTAGTTTTAATATATTCTCCTTCTACCCTTTTCATTTACAAAATCAGTAGTTAGGTGACACCATAGAAAGCTGGCCTTCTCCATAGGTTGACCTCTGTTTACAAGAAACCCACATCTTTAGAGGTCTTCCCATGTTACACTGAGGTGTTGAACATCAGGTTCAACAGGGTGCAATTTCAGGTGCTAACAGGAACAACAATGACCAAGGGAAGAAGTGGAAGCACAGACATTTGTTGTGTAGCAAAGGAGGACAATGCAAAAAAAGAGTTGACTTATGAACAACATCATGCAGAGTTAGGAAACAAAGACCTCGTAAAAGAAGAATTGGAAAGCATGCCTAAATGGCATAATATAAAGGAGCCACCTATGGGAAATTTTGATTTCCTTGACTTCATTTTTGTTTTTAATGGTTTATATGCAGGGGCAACAAAAGGAGGTATGAGTGCTACAAAATTTCATGATGTTTTTCAATGGAGAAGGACCGCTAAACCTTCAAGTAGTTGGGAAGAGAGAAAGAGAACTAATTGGCAAAGAAGGAGGATCTTTGTTCCAACAAAAGGCTAAAAGAAAAAAAAGAAAATATGTGATGATTTGTAGAGGTATTTGATTTGGTGAAAGGGAACACCATGGCTTAGTTCTTCAAGTCAAAAGAATGGCTCTACCATCTAGCCCAAACTTTACCTAGATATTTGATGCAGTAGCATCCTGGAATAGTAGCAATCCTGCATGACCCCAAAAAAATGTAATAGTTGAGTTCTTAAGTTTCTTAGTGTCTTAGCTTTGTCAAAGTTTGGTTTCATATAAATTAGCTTTGAACCAAGAGGTTCAAAATTTTGAAAAGAAGGGGAGAATGATGCAAACCAACTACTCAAAAACAGGAATTAGGTCCAATCAATTTCTCATAATCAGGAAGCAGGACAAACCAATTCCATCAAAATTAGGAAGCATGTTGAATTTTATTTGCTAAATTTAGAAGGGTTTATAACAAATCAATCTTTTGAGGAACAACTATATGTGATTGCTAAAAATGGAAAGTTAGAGAGTCCAATTAGGAGAGATATGTGATTGCTAAAAATGGAAAGTTAGAGAGTCCAATTAGGAGAGATATGTGATTGCTAAAAATGGAAAGATAGAGAGTCCAATTAGGAGGTGTCTAGTGAGCAAACAAGGATTTAAAGTTGAATAGGAAAGGGGATGGTACAATTTTGGAGATGGTAATCAAGACTTGTGTATGGTTTTCTTCTTATCTGTAAATAATAGAGGTTATTGATACTTTTGTATATATTGTTATATAGATAATGTGTCTTCTCTATCTATCTGTTGTATTTTTTAATGTTTATTGAATTGCTCTATGCTAAGCTGAGGTGCTGCATCAGGCAGGAAAATTCTTTTATCTTTAGGAGAAAAGAACGAAATTAATTATGTTAGTTGTTGCCTAATACTTTTCTTAGAACGGAGCTGCTCAAGTGCTGCAAATAATTGTAGGTAGTTGCACACATGAAATGAAACAAGCAGATAACTGGGAACACACGGAAAAACACAGCTTAGGCATCAAGAGGGATTTACCTTGGGAAACCCAATGAAAAAAGATTTCATGAGAGTACAGACTATGCCATCTCTAGCCCCAATATCCTTAAAAATTGGCAAGCCATGTGCCTCCTTGATGACTCGAAGAATATCAACAACACAACAACAATGTTCTCTTAGCTTGACTTTCTTTGCAACTTGTTTCAACACACTTTCATACATCACACTTACAACACCCAAAAGTCTCAATCAAGAAGAACTACATGATCTTCAATGGGTGTATATAAACACAAATTCAACACATGAAACAAATAGAGAGAGACAAACAGGCATTGGCTTTTGAAAAGACAGTCCAAGAGTTTGAGCTTCCTTTAATTTCATTGGGTCTACTACAAGGTTTTGTAACTGTAAGACCCATCCATCTGCCCTATTCTATGGAGGATGAGTTTGTCATGGTATGAAACTGCCTCATGATTTTGGCTGCAGACCAACTAATCAATTTTTCTGTTCATACAACTACCTTTTGGCCATTGGTAGGTCTAGGTGCCATCCTGGACATCCCAAGGACTTGGGGATTTGGAGGGAGCATCCCATTTTTCTCTGACTGGACAGCATAAAAAATAAAAAATGTAACTTTTCAAATATAAAAAGGCTGAAAATCGATAGAAACTAAAACAGGGAGGATTGTCGTTGTCAATTCAGTATATTGTATTTACTCATTAAAATTTCACTTTCTTCTAGTTTGTTTAAATTATTTTAATAGTCTTCCCTACCATTTTTGCCATCCCCGAAACTGTGTTCCACATCCCCTTGTCCCCCTCTCCTAGGAACTCAGAGAAATGTTTCTGTTGGCTCCTTACTATCAGGTCACCTCCAACCACTTTGCATCCATGTCATGTCTCTGTGTCTTTTGTATACTCTGTTTCTCTGCAGGATTGTCTTGTTAGAAGTACTTGACATGTTTCAAGTTACATTTCTTAAATCATTTTGATTAGGGAATGAGATTAGTGTACTAGTTGCACTGAATCTGACCTGAAAATCGATAGAAACTAAAACAGGGAGGATTGTCATTGTCAATTAAGCATATTTTATTTACTCATTAAAATTCCACTTTCTTCTAGTTTGTTTAAATTATTTTAATAGTCATCCCCAAGTCTTCCCTACCATTTTTGCCATCCCCGCAACTGCGTTCCACATCCCCTTGTCCCCCTCTCCTAGGAACTCAGAGAAATGTTTCTGTTGGCTCCTTACTATCAGTTCACCCCCAACCACTTAGCATCCATGTCATGTCTCTGTGTCTTTTGTATACTCTGTTTCTCTGCAGGATTGTCTTGCTAGAAGTACTTGACATGTTTCAAGTTACATTTTTTAAATCATTTTGATAAGGGAATGAGATTAGTGTACTAGTTGAACTGAATCTGACCTGCTTGATCCATTTCAAATCAATATTGTAATAGGTATCAGTATTGGAATAGGTACTGGCTGAATGTGCATCAATGCCCCTGTTACTTATGCAGGGTCTCAAATCAGAGTTCAGCACTTTTATATGTTTAAGGTAGAGTCAATTTAAATTGATTTTTATTTCGTTAAGCATTTACAAAGAATCCTTTTATATTTAGTTTGAATATTCAAACAAGATTATGATGTGGGGATGGTTGACCCAGGTAATGTGAATGGCTGTCCTGCCACTACTTGGGTTTGAAATATTAAAGAGTTTTAACGCACTACATATTAATGGGGTAATGGGTTGTGAACTTGTACAGATTTGCATTTCAGGTTTTGCATTTACGAGTAATTATTTCTTATGTTGAAGATTTTGTGATTTCTGGATTTTTGATTGTGTTTAAGTTTTTTTTTTTTTCATCAACGTTTCAGATCACACTCAGTGATCCATCATCTCCTTAGCTCTTTATCATCCTGATGATGGATCACTGAGTGTGATCCGAAACGTTGATGAAAAAAAAAAAAACTTAAACACAATCAAAAATCCAGAAATCACAAAATCTTCAACAAAATCTTCAACATGATAGATTGTGGAAATCTCATAGCATTAATTATTTCTTATGTTGGAATAATTGACGAGGGATTGTCCATAAAGTTGGCATAAACTAATTGGGTTAGGACTAGTCCAATTCAGTCCATAGCTTGTTTACCCACAACCATAGTTATGAGCAAAGTTAAAAGTTTCATCTTATAGCCACAATGAAAATGTCGCAAACATATTTACCCAAAGAGTGCTCATAAGGAAGGAGGATAAATATTCTTCCAGATTACCTCTATGACTATTAGACTATTAGTTTGGATTCAATTATGTTTCCTATAGTTATCTGAAAGGTGTTTGAAGATGAAATTCAACATAATCCCATGCTTTAGTGAGATAAATGATCTCTCTCCCCATGGGAAGCCTTGCTACTTCCATTGAGATTTGATTATATATATTTCCCTCTTATCTTTTTGTGCCTTGCTTTTGCCGAGTTCAGCTTGATCTTTGGGAGTTTGCTCTTTATTAATGACAATTGTAAACAATGTCCACTATCTTTGTAGAGACAACAAGTGCATACTTCGGACCTGTCTCTCTTGCTTTGCACTTATTTTAGCACTATCCTTTTAGTTTTATAAGCATGGCTGATGACACTCCTGACCCTTTTTTATGGGTTTTAGGGACAAGGGGACCATGGTTCAAAATTTGGGGACTACAAGGGGATGGTGAGGGGCAATGACACAAATATTATTTAATACTTGAAAAATTAGTCCAGTCAACAAAAGCATGTCCAAAAAGTCGAAACTGGAAAAGCTGGTTTCATAAGCTAACTGGAATAAAGTTGACATATTTAACATGGGTTCTGAAACCTCATAAGGATTCATTTTGTTGTCATTATAGCAAGAATAGTTTTTATCATCTAGGTGGAAACTTTTTTGCAGAACTCGTTAGTTAATAAAACAAAAGAAATAAAGGGACCTCTTTGTCTCTCATCGATGCCATATAACAGGAACAACTATCTGGAAGGAATGTGTATCTCATTGAACATTTTTTATTTCTCCCAAGTTCTTAACTTTTTCTCCATGGTGTGGATATTTAGACTGGAGACATTCCCCTTAGTAGTGCTAGTGAAGGATTTGGTGGGATTATGAATAAAAATGAGAGAGTTTATCATACCAGTATCCCCGCTAATTCTGAAAAGTTGATCACTTTTGTATCCTGACTTATTGGGAACCAATCGTCCCTATCCCTGCTAATTCTGGCTCTACTGGCAGAATTTTACAAACTGATGACTATGGGAATCACTCTCTTCATTTAGTGCTACCCCAATCTGAGATTAAAGCCCATGAAGATGAAACTAAGAAATATAATAATATTACATGCTTTGTTGAAGGTATATAAAATATTTACATGTTCTGTTGACTGAATAATGCATATAAAAGTTTTTTTTTTTAAATAAAAATTGAATGACGAAGTTTTGGTGTGGGGCACTCCCTGCTGCCACGTGGACAGTAATGAGTCCTTTGGCCAACCCTCTGCAGGAGGCACGTCCTTTAAATGGCAGGGGGTGTATGCCTCCCCATGTAACATTGCAAATAGCACATTGCCTCACCTTTCCATTTGTATGCTACCATGTTGGTTTGAACTAGAAATGAATGTGCGGTTTCTCTTTAAACAATGTGATGTCCCGATGCGGGCCCCTATCGGAAGGTGACGTAGGTCTGTCCGAGCGGTTTGCCCAGCCACGTGTTCGGGGTCTTCGGCGGGAGTACCTATCCTAGGGATGCCCCCTTAACGCTAAGAGGGGTGCCGTTCACTACCAGTTCGGGCTTTTGGTGCAACGGTAACTAATTCTGAATCTGACTGTTTTTTTGATTGTTTTGTGTATTTTGGGTTTTTTGACTGTTTTTGAGTTTTTTGCATGAATGAAGAAGATGGCGATTTTGAAAAGAAATTGCTGAATAAATTTAAATAAAATAATATAACTCTGAAAATGATAGAATCTATTGAAACTTTCGATGCCAGACTATTTATTCAACTTCTGGAACAATTACAAATAAGATCCAAGTACATGCAAATAAAAAGGCAATATTTTATTTGATGAAAAACCTGATTTGCTGCAATATGAAAATGGCCTTGATCTGGTACGGCTGCAATCAATACACCTTTCTCCCTCCGTCTGATGATCCACAATGATGCCAGGAATATAGGCGCCCAAACTAGTAATGGCAGACTGATCCAAAAGTAGGCGATTTGCTTAAATAAGAGAAGTACGGCTTTTCTTGGAAAGTACGGCCTGGTACAGAATGGTACGGCTGACAGCAGCAACAGCATTAAAAGAAAAGTACGGCCCTCCTCTGAGTCTCCAGATCCCAAAGAAATATGCGCCTTAATGGAAGAAACTCCTCTGGACAAATTGCTAACTAAAACCCTGAAGTTTGAATCAACTGTGAAGCTCTGTAATTTCTCCTGAATGAAGAAATCTCTTTGCCTGGCAATAAATCGGATGATATTTCACAACCTCTGAATTGCTTTCACTAGAGATGGCTTGTTCCCCAATGCTCTGAGACTGAAACCCTTGGCTTTCGTGCTCTGGTTGAAGACTTGCTCAAATTTCCATAATCAATAACATAATGAGCTCGAATTTCAATGCAAAACCTTATACTCTCTGAAAAGTGCGATTTTCCTCAATTAGGGATCATTAAAATAAATTCGAACTCTTTCATTTAATTTTTCAATAGTTTCAAATCACATTTTAATTATAAAATATAATTAAAATGGCCCCTTCCATGATGGGCGACCCCTTCAGCAAAAATCACTTAAGTTATAATATTAAAAATATTATAACTTTATAACATAAGCTCCAATAATTAATATTTAATTAAATCAATTAAATATTAATATCTCTCTCAATATATGCCCGATGCACGAACCGTCTGAAGCTGGCGAATAATGAAGTGATTCTGCATGTGACCAGACCATACTGCTAAAAATAGCAGGGGTCCCTCGCTGAGTGCCAAAAACTGCTAAAAATAGCAACTCAGGCAAAAAGTGTCTGAATGAGCCCGAACGAAAGCCAACTGATCAAATACGACCGAAGCCAAGCCAAGCTCCATCAAGACCCTCTATCCATCCTATCAACCTACGAGGGTCGCATAATAGGCTAATCATGTACTCTGAGAGATGTCAACTAGAAGGGGACATGACAGTCCGCCCCTCCTGAAATTGCTTGTCCTCAAGCAATCTCAACTCCGGATGCTGCAGAATATCCTCGCTCTCCCATGTAGCATCCTCCACAGGCAAATCTCTCCATTTCACTAAATATTCCTCGATAGTCCTCCCACGCAACTGCTCTCTCTCCTACTCCAGGATAGACTCGGTACTAAAATCAACTTTCCCTCATCATCTAAGGGAGGTAGAACTGCAGAAGGTACCACACGGTGTCCCAACGCCTTCTTGAGACGTGACACATGAAAAACATTGTGTACCTTGCTCTCTGCCGGAAGCTCAAGCTCATAAGCCACCTCTCCAACACGCCTCAGGATCCTGAAAGGACCGTAATATCGTGGCTTAAGCTTCTCTGACCCACTCTTCCGAAGAGTAGACTGACGGTAGGGATGCAACATAAGATAAACCATGTCACCCACCTCAAAATGCCTCTCTGTTCTCTTCTGATCCGCGTACTGCTTTTGCTGATTTTGTGCCTTGGCAATATTTTCCTTGAGAGCCCTCATAGTATCCTGACTCTCTTGCAACAAGTCTCCAGCACTCGGTACTCTACTGTCACTCAGTAGCAAATCTAGGAAACTCGGCGCCTCATACCCGTACAACGCCATGAAAGGGGACATCTGAATGGTCATATGGAATGTCGAGTTGTAACAATACTCGCACAAATGAATCCATTTGACCCATGCCTTCTGCTGCCCTGCAATATAATTCCTGAGGTAACCCTCCACCCACTTATTCACTATCTCCGTCTGCCCATCTATCTGCGGGTGGTAACTGGTGCTCGGTGTAAGCTCAGTCCCATAGAGTCTAAACACCTCCTGCCAGAAGTGACTCAAGAACCGACTATCCCTGTCACTCGCTATGCTCCGAGGCAACCCATGTAGTCTGAATACCTCACGGAAGAAGACCTCTGCTACCTGTGTAGTTGTGTAGGTAGTGGTAATCGGAAAGAAGTGGGCATACTTTGTCAGCCGATCCACAACTACATATATGCAATCCCGTCCTTGGGCTTTAGGCGAGCCCGTAATGAAGTCCATCGACAGGCATTCCCACTTCCTGTCAGGAATCGGAAATGGCTGCAATAAACCTGCCGGTTACGTGTTCTCCTGCTTGTTCTGCTGACAAACAGGGCACTCACGCACATACTGAAGAACATCTTCCTTAAGTCCTTTCCATGTAAATCTCTCCCGAATCTGTCTGTATGTTTTGAAATATCCGGGATGTCCTGCAGTAGGTACATCATGAAAGGCTCGCATGATAACGTTCTTCATCTCTGAACCTGGGACCAAATAAATCCCGTTCTTGTAAATGATCAAGTCATTCACAAACGTGTATCTAGTGTCAATCATCGATCCCTCTACAATGCTGGATGCCCATGTATCCTTGGCATACTCTGCCACAATCATATGCCTCCAATCCTCTGTAATGTGAACCATAGAGCTCAGATATGGCCTGCGTGAAAGAGCATCAGCTACTACATTTTGTGTACCTTTGATATACGAGATATCAAAGTCATAGGCCTGCAATTTACTTACCCACTTCTGTTGACAATCGTTGAGATCTTGCTGCCCTAGGAAGTGTCTCAAACTATTGTGATCAGTTTTGATGCAAAATTTGCTGCCAACAAGATATTGCCTAAATTTTTCCAAGGCATGCATTATAGCGAGCATCTCCTTATCATAAATGCTATAGAGTCTCTCTGGCCCTCTGAGTTTACGACTCTCATACACAATAGGGTGCTTGTCCTGCATAAGCACCGCACCAATGCCCTCACCTGAAGCATCGCACTGAAGCTCAAAAGGCTTCGAAAAATCTGGTAGTGCCAACACTAGGCACGTGGTCATCAACTCCTTAAACCTCATAAAACACTCCTGTGCCTCAGGAGTCCAACAAAATGCACCCTTTTTCAATAAATCTGTCATAGGGGTTGCATGACGTGAATAACCATTCACGAATCTGCGATAGAACCCACACAAACCTAGAAATCCTCGCAGCTGTGTAAGGTTCGCCGGAGTCGGCCAGTCTATAATAGCGCGGATCTTCTCAGGATCCATCCACACTCCCTCTGCACTGATGATATGACCTAGATATAACAATTCGGTCATCCCCAAGTCACATTTGGATTCCTTGGCGTACAAGGACTCCCTCTCTAGAATACTGAACACGGTCTCCAGATGAGCCAAATGCTCCTGCCAAGTCCTGCTGTAAATAAGGATATCATCGAAGAAAACCAATACAAATCTCCTCAGCAGTGCATGAAAAACCCTGTTCATGGTGGACTGAAAAGTAGCTGGTGCGTTAGTGAGCCCAAATGGCATCACCACAAACTCGAAGTGCCCACAATGACAACGGAAGGCAGTCTTCTCGATGTCCTGCTCACGAACCCTGATCTGATGATATCCTGACCTTAAGTCTATCTTCGTGAAGTAGCATGCACCATGGAGCTCATCAATAAGCTCGTCTATACGAGGTATTGGATACCTATTTTTGATAGTCCTCTTATTCAGGACTTTGTAGTCTATGCACATGCGTAAGGTGCCATCCTTCTTCTTCACCAAAACAACCGAAGAGGCGAATGGTGATTTGCTAGGTCGAATGTGACCCATAGCAAGTAACTCCTTGATCGTTTTCTCGATCTCATCTTTCAGCCGCTTGGGATGTCTATAGGGCGTAATCATAACGGGCTTAGCGCCCTCCTCAAGCTCAATAATATGCTCAACGCCCTGTCTGGAGGTCTCCCTAGTGGAATATCACTGAATACCTTATCATGCTTGATTCTCAACTGTTGTATGTCAGGATGATATTCAGTCTTCTGCTGTCCCTCCTGTATAGGTGCCAATGTGCACTCGGCAGCCCACTCTACCATGTCGTGTCGCATGAGTCTCTCCATTCGACGAAAAGAAATTGTTTTGATGTTGCTGTCCCGAATTGCCTTTAGGATATGTCTTCCCATCCACATCAAAACGGATCTCCATGTCCTTGAGACGAAGAGTGACTTCCTCAAGTGAATGAAGCCACTTCATGCCCAAGACCAAATCAATATCCCCCATGTTAACTATGTAATAATCAGCCTTGAACTCATAATTGTTCAAGCGTAAGGGGAGATCCTTAATCATGCGTTCACACCTAAGAGTGTAACCGTCGGCCACCTTAACCCTAATGCCTTCAAACTCCTTAGTGATGAGTCCGCGTTTCTCAACAAATCTAGCATCGATGAAATTGTGTGTGGCTCCTATATCAAGAAGGGTAATGACCCTCTGTCCTGCCAACACTCCACGAACCCTGAATGAACCCTCCTACTGAATGCTAGATAGGCGTGCCTCCTGTATCTGAAGCTCTGACTCTGCCTCTGCCTTAGGCTCTGAAGCCTCTGACTCTGACTCCTCAGAACTCTCCCGCTGTTCGGAATTCTCTGACTCCGAATCCTCATAATACGCCCACATCACTCGATTTGCCTTGCCCTTAGGCCTCAAAGGACAATCGTGATTGGCGTCATAGGGACCTTTGCAGTAGAAGCAAAGTTTCTTCCTGCGTAGATCATTAAGAGCCTCTCGATCCAAAGGTGGTGCTGCTGATTTACCCTTTGAATCATTCTTAAAATCTGATTTTTCTTTGTTAAGATTAGACTTCTCTCTGTTTTTGTTAAAGCCCTTATTGTCCCTGAAAGAAGAATTATTTTTGGAGTTGAATCTACTGGACGGTGCTGCCAACTCCATACTACAAGCTTTCTTCATCGCTTCTTGTAACGAAGGAGGATCAAAGGCTTTGATCCAACCTCTAAATGGCTCTGTCAAACCCTCCATGAAAAGCACTACCAGTCGCCTCTCTGAAATATTCAGAACCATAACTGATAACTTCTGAAAGTCACCAATATACGACTCCAAACTGCCACTCTATCGTAACTGAGCCAAGTCTCTGAAGTAGGATTCTGGATCCTTCCTATCAAACCGCTCCACCAACCTGTCAACAAACTCCTTGTATGATGTGATCCGGTCATGCTGTAGTGTCACCATCCCGTGGTGCCACCAGTCGTAAGCCACCCCCTCAAGATGCAGTGTCGCATATCGGATAGCATCTCTCTCAGCCATTGGACGCAATGTGAGAAAAGTGTCTAGCTTACTAATCCATGCTTGAGCTGTGACCTTACCACTACCATCGAACATCGCTAGATTGAGCCTATTTGTTGCATGCTTCAGATCATTATTCTGGTATCTAGGTCTCCAATCCTGTCGACCTTTGTGGTGCTCTCTCCTCTGTGTAATAAATCTGTCAAAAGTGATCCTCTCTCTGACATCAGGTGGTACTAACTCCCACTCCTCGTTCGCTGCCATAAGTGTGTCTGCGAACAACTCCTCATGCTCCTCACCTGCAATAGCCTCATCGGGCTCCTGTCTCATAAATGTAGGCCTAGTAGGCCTATCTGTTGTCCGTGAAACAGTCCTGGGTGCTCTCTGAGATCCTGCATCACTCCTGTTATCCTCACGCTGTGGTGACGGTCTCCTCTGTGTACCCAACCTCTAGATTGCTACTGCCAACTACTGTAGCACATCGTTAGACTGCCGTTGACCTGCTCGTAAGTCTCTGAGAGTGTCTAAGACCTCTGCATCGTCCTGATCTCTAAGGTTATGAGGAATCTCTATTCTAGGAATATCTGTTCTATCACCCATGTTTTCCGGCTGCCGGATCGAACCCTGTTGCCTGTCAATCAAGGCTCGCCTGCGTGTGTAATACCTGTGAGACCCAATCTGTTGTGGCTGCATAAGACTGCTAAACCCTCAGGATGGCAGGATTTAGCTCTGATACCACTGTAGAAACCCTTGTTTCCCCTGTTTCTAAATCTGACTGTTTTTTTTATTGTTTTGTGTATTTTGGGTTTTTTTATTGTTTTTGAGTTTTTTGCATGAATGAAGAAGATGGCGATTTTGAAAAGAAATTGCTGAATAAATTTAAATAAAATAATATAACTCTGAAAATGATAGAATCTATGGAAACTTTTGATGCCAGACTATTTATTCAACTTCTAGAACGATTACAAATAAGATCCAAGTACATGCAAATAAAAAGGCAATATTTTATTTGATGAAAAACCTGATTTGCTGCAATATGAAAATGGCCTTGATCTGGTACGGCTGCAATCAATACACCTTTCTCCCTCCGTCTGATGATCCACAATGATGCCAGGAATATAGGCGCCCAAACTGGTAATGGTAGACTGATCCAATAGTAGGCGATTTGCTTAAATAAGAGAAGTACGGCTTTTCTTGGAAAGTACGGCCTGGTACAGAATGCCACGGCTGACAACAGCAACAACATTAAAAGAAAAGTACGGCCCTCCTCTGAGTCTCTAGATCCCAAAGAAATATGCGCCTTAATGGAAGAAACTCCTCTGGACAAATTGCTAACTAAAACCCTGAAGTTTGAATCAACTGTGAAGCTCTGTAATTTCTCCTGAATGAAGAAATCTCTTTGCCTGGCAATAAATCGGATGATATTTCACAACCTCTGAATTGCTTTCACTGGAGATGGCTCGTTCCCCAATGCTCTGAGACTGAAACCCTTGGCTTCCGTGCTTTGGTTGAAGACTTGCTCAAATTTCCATAATCAATAACATAATGAGCTCGAATTTCAATGCAAAACCTTATACTCTCTGAAAAGTGCGATTTTCCTCTATTAGGGATCATTAAAATAAATTCAAACTCTTTCATTTAATTTTTCAATAGTTTCAAATCACATTTTAATTATAAAATATAATTAAAATGGCCCCTTCCATGATGGGCGACCCCTTCAGCAAAAATCACTTAAGTTATAATATTAAAAATATTATAACTTTATAACATAAGCTCCAATAATTAATATTTAATTAAATCAATTAAATATTAATATCTCTCTCAATATATGCCCGATGCACGAACCGTCTGAAGCTGGCGAATAATGAAGTGATTCTGCACGTGACCAGACCATACTGCTAAAAATAGCAGGGGTCCCTCGCTGAGTGCCAAAAACTGCTAAAAATAGCAACTCAGGCAAAAAGTGTCTGAATGAGCCCGAACGAAAGCCAACTGATCAAATCGATAACCAAGCCAAGCTCCATCAAGACCCTCTATCCATCCTATCACCCACGAGGGTCATAATAGGCTAATCATGTACTCCGAGATGTCAACTAGAAGGGGACATAACAGAGTTAGTTACCTGCACCAAAAGCCCGGTAGTGAACGGCACCCTCTTAGCATTAAGGGGCATCCCAGGATAGGTACTCCCGTAAGACCCGACACGTGGCTGGGCAAACTACTCTTACACCACGACCTCGATAGGGGCCCCCGCTCACAACACCACGCCCGCGAGTCTCGACCTGAGACCTAGCTCTGAGTTAGTTACCGTTGCACCAAAAGCCCGGACTGGTAGTGAACGGCACCCCTCTTAGCGTTAAGGGGGCATCCCCAGGATAGGTACTCCCGCCGAAGACCCCAGACACATGGCCGGGCAAACCGCTCGGACAGACCTACGTCACCTTCCGATAGGGGCCCGCATCGGGACATCACAAACAACTTTAGTAACGTTTCCCTCTTCACAATGAGTTTTTCCAACTCATGAATTACATATATGCATGTCTTCTTTATATCCTCAACAATGTTGTAACTAGGTAAGCTAGTAGTGCTTGTGGATTTTGGTGGAGGAGAATGTTTTACATTAGGATCTGGAGAAGCACTTTCTTTATTTAGTGAAAAGGAAGAAGATATTCTTCTTTGGCATTCCTTCTAGCAAAAATATTTTTTTTCATTATTGGTAAAATGTTTGAATAAATCTTTTTTTCATTATTCATTTCATACACAAAAATCTTAATTTTTCAATAAAAATCAACATATTTACTTTCATTGTGCTTATTTGTTGCCTCGACACTAATTGGATAAAGAAACATTAAAGAAATTCACAGATGCTATTGGATTTGCAAGTTGATTCTAGACATTGTTATCATTCAACCAAGGTCTGTTCCAATTATTCTTCAAGAACATAAACTTTGTATTAGAATTGAAACTTCCTACATTATCAATAATATTCTCTTGTAAATGAATTGAGAGGGAGAGAAATGAACAAGTCAGGAATTTCAGAGACTGTTTAAATAGGATTCCTAAAAATAAGCAACCCACTACCTAATTAGTCTACCAAGGTTTGTTCTAATTATTTTTCGAGAACATAAAATTTGTATTAGAATTGAAACTTCCTACACCATTATCAATAATATTCTCTGGTAAATGAATTGAGCGGGAGAGAAATGAACAAGTCAGGAATTTCAGAGACTGCTTAAATAGGATTCCTAAAACTAAGCAACCCACTACCTAATTAGTCTCTTTTGTTTAAATAGGATTCCTAAAACTAAGCAACCCACTACCCAATTAGTCTCTTATGTTTATTAGAGTTATTTGGAAGCACTAACCTCTATGTTTGTGAGAAGGGTTAGGGGGAATTGTTCAAATATAGCTTATCAAGATGTTATCTTTGTCAAGAGGCAGCTGCTATTAGCATAACTCACTTCTACATTTAACCCTACCTCCTCTCAAGCTCTACTGCACAACATTATCCTGAGAAACGATGTAAATCAAGGAAATAATTATTTATTTGCAACAATTTGAATGCTCAAGTATTGCCAAAATTTGTGGTGAATGAGTCAACTGGATAGTTGATTTTTAATTTTGAAACTGTCACTTGTCAGGTAAAGTTCCTACAAGCTATTCTACATAATCATGTCCCATCCAAAACTTTGATTACATCATAGAAGAACATAAATCTCTCACACCTACTTCACTTGCAGTCTACAGATGTTGGTATCCCACTCCGCAGGGAATCATGTCTTCTTCAAGAATTTAATAACATTATATATTACAACCTATGTAGATCACTCCTACTTCAGTCATGCTCTACCTATGTTGTTTCACACCTATCGATGTGGCCATATAAAAAGAAATATTTATAATCAAACCTCAATAGAATAGCAAGGCTTCCCATGTAGAGATAGACTTTATTGATTTTGGTCATAAATAATATAGATACCAATTTTTTCATTAAAACATGGGATTATGTTGAATTTTGTCTTCAAATCACATTTCAGATAACTATAGAACCAGAGTTGAATCCAAAGGAATAGTCACAGGCACTCTGGAAGAATTTTTATCCTCCTTCCTTATGAGCACTCTCTAGATAAACATGTCCGTGAAACTTTAATTGTGACAATAGATGAGACTTTAAGTTTGCTCATAACTATGACCATTGGTAAACAAGCTATGAACCCACTTGGACTAGTTCTAACCCAATTAATCTATGCCAGCTTTATGGACAATCCCCAGCCAACTGTTCCAACTTCCAACATAAGAAAGAATTATTTGTGAATGCAAAACCTGAAATGCAAATATATATAAGTTTACAACCCATCACACCATAATTATGTAGTGTGTCAAAACTCTTAAAATTTCAACCCCAAGTAGTGGCAGGACAGCTAGACAGCTAGTCACATTAACCAAGTCAACCATCCCAACATCATAATCTTGTTTGAAAATTCAAACTCCAATATAAAAGCATCCTTTCAAGATGCACAACCACATGAAGATCAATTTAAATTCACCCTACCTTAAACATATAAAGTGCTTAACTCCAATTTGCAACCCATAGATGATAGAAGAAACAGAGGGGCATTCATGCACATCAAGCCAGTACCTATTCCAATATTGATCCAAAATCAGCTAAGTTGGAGGCGGATGAAAGGACATGGAAACACAGTTTAGGGGACGGCTAAAAACTTTCCATATTTTGTGGATGCTAGGGGATGGCTGGGGAAAAGCTATTTAAATAACTTAAATAATCTACAAGTTGTATTTACAATGATAATCCAAAACCTTCTAGCTTTCTATGGGTTTTTAGCCTTTTTTTCCATAAAAAGCTACATTTTTATCTCTATGCATCAAATGATGCCAGCTGTCCACTCAAAGAAAAAAGGTATATACCCTCCAAGACCCCAAGTCCTTAAGACGTCACCCAAACCCCAAGGTGCATCCCTGTAGAACACTGGCCAAACAAAACTCAATTGGTTAGTCTACAGCCAAACTCGTGAGGCAGTTTCATACCATGACATACTCATCCTCTATAGAATAGGGCAGGTGGATAGGTTGTACAGTTGCAAAACCATGTAGAAAAGATAGAATAGTAGACTCCATGGAATAAAAGGAAGTTCAAACTTTTGGAATTCTATCTTTACAAAAGCTGATTCCTGCTGAATTCTCTATTTGATCCATTTCGTAATTGTATATATACACACCCTTTGAGGATCATGTAATTTTTCTCTATTTGATCCATTTCATGATTGTATATATACACACCTTTTGAGGATCATGTAATTCTTCTGGCTTGAGAGATTCGGGAGTCGGTAAGTGTGGTGTATGAAAGTGTATTGAAACAAGTTGTAAAGCAAGTGAATCTAGAGAACACTGTTGTGTTGTTGATATTCTTCAAGGCCTGAAGGAAGCATTTGGCTTGTCAATTTGCAAGGATATAGTGGTAAGAGAAGGCACAGTCCATACTCTAACAAAAATTCCCTCAATTGGATTTCCCAGGGTAAATCCTTTCTGTTTAGCTGTGTTTTTCTGTATTCCCAGTTCTTTGCTTGTTTCATTTCATGTGTGCAAACTACCTACAATAACTTGCAGCGCTTAAGCAGATTCGCATTTGGCTGATTTAGAAACTGCCAGCCTGCACTACAAATATGGTTGCAGCTAGGAATTGAGAGTAACTTTAATTAATTCAGGCACTTGTATTTCATCACATTTCAGTGTACTTTATAATATATTTACTTCTAATCTGACTCTTATATGCTCATTTGCGTGTATACAAAGTACTCTTTCAGAATTAGGAAATTCATGTTCAACATTTGCATTAACCTGAAATGTCTTTCAGAACAAATAGTCAGTATTGAATGGTCGATGAGTTCAGAAGACTTATATATTGAAGTTTGACTGGCAAACTTGGTAGGACTAGGAACTCAGTACTAAGAACTCGAAAGAAATCTTTACAAAAGATCTTATAATACAACATGCAGCTGAGTAACTAGAAGCTAAGGCATTCCGAGAATTGAAAAAAGATCTTATAATACAACATGCAGCTGAGTAACTAGAAGCTGGGGCATTCCGAGAATTGAACTCGGGACCTCTCGCACCCTAAGCGAGAATCATACCACTAGACCAAATGCCCTTACACACTTAGAATTTTCCAAGCGTTAAACTTTACTAGTTCACTATTAATTATGCCCTCACATTTTCTAAAACATATTTCTTCTGCAAACACAAGCCTATTCACCGATTTTATCATGAAGTTTATGTAGTTTCGAATTACCTTCCATATCTTTCACTAATTGAGTATTCTGTTCAGGGCAGATGTAGAGCTTGAAAATTAATTCTAGAACTGTGTTACAAGGGATGCGTACCAGAACATCGCTATCCCCAGGATGTTCCACCTGCAGGGCGGCCGGCCATAGGGAGTACCGCCGCCTCAAAACACTGAAGTCATTCAATTTTTTATTTATTTTTTTGAGAATATTTTCATGCCTCTATTCTATCTCAACAGAACATTTAATTAAATAAGAGTAAAAGTTTATCCGCCAACAGTATGTATACACGTACTGTAAAAATGTTAAAGTATTACTTCAACTTTTAAAAAGTTAAAATATTATTTATTAATTTAATGTGGATAATTATATTAAATATTATTGTTGTTGATACAATAAAATTAGTTGATATATGTGTTAATAAAATGTAAGACAGAGATTCAAATTTCAATATATTTGTTAATATTATGTTTTCCAATACATTTTCTCTATAGATACATTAAGTATGGAGAATACATTTCAACCGTCTTGATTTCTATTTTTTTATATAAGGAAAATTAAAATCTCGATATTTATGATCTTTTCTTTGTTAGTTAATTATGTGATCAGAAAAACAATACTTATTATGTCAATAAGATCATAGAGTTCACAAATTCAAATCTAAATTATGTGCAAATAAACACTCAACATCAACCAACAAATCTAACCTTTAAGAACTTGATTTCTATTTAATTTTTTAAATTTTTTCATCAACATTTTATATTTCTATTCTTTTCTAATTTATAAATTTTATTAATATTAGAATAATAATTTTATCATTAAACATAAATGATAGACAATCTAATTAATTGTTTCCTCCTTCTAACTATTTGACAAATGAAATGATATATAATATTTCTTTAATTTTTGGGATTACACACAACCAATAAGACCAAATGGAAAGAGTCGGGTTTAAACGACACACACTAAATGTTGACTGCTTAAGTGACCGAACCATGTGGAGCCCTCTTAACTCTGACCCTTTCCATTCTGGTATATATATTCAATCAATAATGTTACTTCATATAGTTAATGAATTGTAATTTTGAACTTTTTTAAATTATTTTTAATTTTTTTACTATTTTAAAAAAAAAAAAAAATTATGGGGAAAAGCAAGTTTTGATGGGACTCGAAACCCATTACATGTTGGTTTTGAAGGGACCTAAAACCCTATCAAAGTGAATCATGCTACAAAAAAACAAACTACATACCAACAACAGCCCAACAACAATAGCACCAAGAAGAAACAAGACTACATAGGACTACTCATGTTGCAGAAAATAGGTTTTGAAGGGAACCTAAAACCCAAGAAACTAATAGAAATCGCCTGAAACAATCAAGCAACAATGCAACCAAGTTGCAGCAAACCATCTGCTTAGTAACAGCAACACTAAGCCATGAAGAAGAGGGCAACACAAGTTCCCAATCCAAACAATCAGACCAACCAAATTCTCAACCTCACTACAAGAAAAATCAAGCAGCATTGAGGAAGAAGTCCCCTTAGAATACCTGACAAACCAAGAAGCCAACTCAATCTCCATGATTGAAGGAAAGAGCTCCCCTCTATTAGAGAGGATCGCATGAATACCTTTTCCATTGAACCCAAGGCTCACAAGCAGCCACAAACTCCACCTCAATAAGAGTAACTCCCACATCAAAAGGGACAGCAGCTAAGAAAACTAGAGCAAGGAGCTTCCAACCACACGCACAACACCCATCTTCACCTCGATAGAAGAGGAATCTACCTCCATAGGATCAATCTTCACCTCTATAGAAGAAACAGGCTAAGGAACCAAGGAGAAAGCTACTAAACTAGTAGAAAACATAACACACCATCCTTTGGTATACCTAGCATCAGGAAAAAGAGGAACAATAACAACAAAATCAACTGTCTAAAGAAAAGGCATGAATAATAACCTAGCCAACCACCCAAGAGCCAAAAGAAGAGTAGGACAACCCCTCCAACCACATAACTCCAACTGGACAAAGCCCACAAGCATCCTCAAAAAAGAGGACCCAAGAACACCCAACTGGGGAGACGACGCCAGCAACCCAGAGAATAGGCCAAAGGAACACAACGAGCAGAGACCTAGGCTCACATAGAGTGGAAGCAAGCAGGGCCCAAGAAAGAAAGGGGAGCCCACACAAGAAGGAAATTAAGAGCAGACCAAACCATAAAGCACCCCATCTACCCCAACATGTTGGTCAAGACCAAAGATGGGCCAAAACTCCATAGAACCAACTAGTATGAAACACCACTAGTCTTCAAGAGGGACACCTGAAGCAACCGAAAGACACCTAGAACAAGAGCTACTAAATAGGCTCCACCAAACAAGCAATAGAGAGAAGCAGAGGGAGACCAAGAAGAAATAAGAAAGAGGACAAGCTAAAACAAAGAGCCCCCAAGTCGTCCCATTATGCCGAATAGGACCAAAAATAAACCTATCCTCCACCCAGTCCACAGAAAACCCAAAGCACCCACAAACCAACTGAAGGAAGGCAGCATGAGGTTGAACATGGGCCATAGAGAAGAAGGGCTAGAAAAGCCAGAAGACAAATAAGGGCATCGACAAAGCAACACCTAGACCAAGGAAGACTCGCCCAACGCCATACACAAGTGCCAAGACACGCCAGAAAAGGACTACAAAGGAAAGAAGCAATGCACTAGGCTCATCTGCATCATCCTCAACATCAGAAACGCCCACTCTTGTAGCATTCCCTCAGCAGAAATTGAAAAACCTCCACACCCGCTCAACGCTTTGCTTCCCTCAGCTATGTTGCTCCATCTAAAGCTAGCCACACCCACAGCAGGCACAAAAAGCCAGAAGCCGAAGGGCATCAACAAAGCAACACCTGGACCAAGGAAGACCCGCCCAACGCCACACACCAACGCTGAGACACACCATAAAAGGACCGCAAAGGAAAGAAACAGCGGACCAAGCTCATCTACATCATCCCTGTCGTCTGAATTGCCCTCTCCTATAGGTGTACCCTCAGCAGAATTTGAAAAACCTCCACTCCCGCTCATCGCTCGAAAAATCCTTCACACAATTTTTTAAAATATTTGTTATTTAGGATGTATTTTCATATTCATGTATTTTTTTAATTGAGAAGAAATTACTTTAATCAACATTAAAATTTTGTGTTTTCTAATAAGTTTTATGAAATAGAAAATAAAATATTATAGATTATTTAATCAATTATTGATTAGTTTTAGCTATTAAAAATTATACAATTTAATTATTATTTTAAATTTTTAAATATTAGAAATAGTGATAACTATTTTTTTTTCACGGTTCTTCAATAAATATGATATTATATGATTATGGAAAGGTAATTTAATTAATATACTTCTAAATTATTATTTTCAAGTGATATTATACAAGCTTTTAGGAACACATGAAGAAAAACTAATAATTCTTCATATTTTGTCATGTCCCCATTTTTGTGACGTTTAGAAGCATAATTAAAATAGTTAACCATTGATATTACACAATTATAATTGTCCCGAAAATATTATAATAATGAATGTTATAAATAACATCATAAATATTATATCGATGTAATAAATATAAAATATAAAAGTAAAATAATATTATAATTAAATTATCATTATTGAACAATTATAATTATTATAAATACAAAATACATATTAAAGACATGAAAGAAATACTAGTAATATCATTATAATTATAATTACCATAAGGTAATATTATAATTATATAATCAATTACCCATATTATAATAATGAAGCAGATTATAACAAACATATATATATATATATATTACTAATCTAATTAATTACACTCTAAAGAAATCAGAGATAATGAATAAATATTATAATCATAAATTCATAGAACATTGCCTTTTAACAAATGCTAAATAAAGCAAAGGCAGGATCATAAAATAGGAGTGAAGGGACGCGATTCTTGGAAGGGGTGAGTAATGCTTGTGGCGTGAGAAGATTTAAGGGGAATCACTGGAGAAGAGGAGTAGGGGGAATTACCTACAGGATATTCTTTAAATGCATTGCCACTCAAAAGGGGGCCAAGGTCTGAAACGTGGGCCCCAGCAGCAGCCCAAGTTGTGTTAGAGTATAGAGAGGAGGAGGCTGTTTGGTGTGAGAAGAATCAAAATAATCAAAAGGGATATCGAATAAAGAAGAATCATCTATTCTTGACAAGGGAATCAATGAGGAAGTATTGAACATAGAAGGAAACGTGACTGCACAACAGTTGATAAAAATCGTAATCTGGGACAGGAATACGTCTGGTTTATGTTCAGAAAATATATGCATATTATACAGTTAGTTTATATAGGCCAAACAAACGTCACCTACAGACATACAGATCAGATTGCTTATAAAGAGACCAAAGCAAGAAATCAGCGATGAGATAGTTAAGGAAATTATATATAATTTCATGGCTACGATTCCTTCTTTCAAGATTAAGGATTAGGAATGAATCAACAAAGGGGAAATAAAGATAGATATATACTGAAATCACTGTCATCAATCAGCAATAGAGGTATGCTGTTTTAAGGTAAGTTTATTATGATTGTCAAATTATAAATAATTAAATATATATATATATATAATAATGATTATAGTATAATGGAATATATATATATAGAAATAATTAGTGATGATTATAGTTTACATATTTGTGAGTATGTATATATGCATATAGATATACGTTTATATGCGATTATGTGATAATGATGCTTGCAGCAATTATTGAGATAACAACTCTATTCATTCACCATGATGATAAATATGGGATCTTGTAAAATGTTAAATCAACCCTAAGATACATATGAAATATATCATAGAAGAATCATTCATAATGAGTGACCAGAAGAATCCTTCATAATCCTTGACAAGAATGAAATATTTATAGCATCTTTGATCTTATTAGATTTTATCACTAAATTTATTGATCTCTAACATTCTAATATCTCTTTGAGAAATACTTTGATTGCAAGAATCGGTTTCAAATGTTTCCGCCGAAAAAGGGGACATTACAAGTGGTATCAGAGCAACTTTCCTGCCATTCTGTGAAGATAGTGTATGCAAACTTACCAAAAGAAAAGGTATACTCTATAAACACATTGAACACATTCTAAATTATGCAGATCAGGTATGTCCTGTAACCTTTGAATGTAATCACTATTGTGACATTCGTATCATAGCTACTAGATGTGAGGGTAAAATAAGTATCAAGATATATATGTGTGAATAGATAAATATCTATGTTAGTCTGCATATCTATGAGGTCATATCCCGCCTAAAATTGTGAGATTTTGAATAGAAAACAATGATGTTATTTTATACTTAAATAAATGATGACTAGTAAATATATAATAGGCAATTGATCAATACAATTTACACATAACAATATTTTTATAATCGATGTTATTTATTATCAGGCCACTATTATAGTGTTGCTAATATGTTATCTTGAATTGGACAACTAACAATGCTATGATGATCTATCATTCTATTAAACGTAGTACAAGAAGGTGACATCATGTGGAGGTTTTCGTAGTGGTAAGTATTAGGTGCGTATTTTTCATAGCCCTAAATCAACAATACTTTTATATAGTTGGAAAACAATATCTGTTAAACATGTTATAAATGATTGACAAGGGATCGATGATTAATAGATTGAAGGACTAATGCATATGATAAACAGATTATTAAATTTATGAATCTTCATAGCATGTTGTAATTGTGGGTAACTTGTTAATATGATAATCATTAGATGCAATTGTTTGTATCATCAAACAATCATGTAGTTGGTTGGGGATGGAACCGATAGGTTGAGCAGATACTAGAGTCCCTTCATGGTAGACCACCCTCATTGGATGACTGTAGGTCTGCCAACGAGGGCCGAGGGGGTCATTTCCACGGGTGTTGGTTGGCCGCTCTTGGGCTAAGAAGGGAGTGCTCTAAGGGCCTCCTATGGGAATCCTTCCTCCAAACTATCACGTGGACTGTGTGTCTGGCCATTATGATCTCTTATAAACCATTAAGTGAGGTGGAGTGGATGCCCACGAAGGAGAGCAGAGACTAGGATCCCTTCAAGGTAGGCCACCCTTTGTAGATGGACTGCGGTCTGTCACTGGGGGCCAAGGGGGTCATTACAACGGGCGTTTGTTGGCCGCTCTCGGGCTGAGAAGGGTATCACTAAGGGCATCCTTGTGCGTGATCCACTCTGCCCCAATTGGGAATTTGATGATCAAAGAGATGATAAATTGAGAGTGGCTTACGTTCATTTAATTTATTCAATAAGAAACTTGCAAGTTGAGTGCATGATTACATATGATTTACTAGTGATTAATATGACAAGAATGGGTTTCATGATTTCATTATGTTTGGATTAATTTTAATTTCATGAAGTATGATTGTGTCTCATTAATGTATATACTTGATGACTCGGGATGGTGAAGGGGTCCTTGGTGTAGTATGGGATGCACTGAATCCCCTTTTTCCAACTGTCTGACAGTATATTTCATTTGAGTATAAATGTATTTGAGTGTATACTTTATGACTTATGGTTGAATTTGCAATTGGGTGTATACTCTATGACTGCATTTGTATTTGAGTGAATATTCTATGATTGAGTTGACTTATGACTATATTTGAGTGTATATGATCTTGTATTCATATTTGAGTATATTTGAATGCGAGTGTGTACTCTCCACCTTTGTATACTCTGTGAATTTGAATTTAAGTGTATCCTTCATGATGAAGTATTTGGGTGTTTGTTTCTTGGTTGGCATCTTACTTGCTCACTTCACGACTGATATACATGTCTACTTCATTCTTAAGTGTATGATTGTGTAATTCATGACTTGTATGTGATTGTTAGTATTTGTTAAGTGTATTTATATTGTTTCCTACCTTATGAGTATTTACACATTGCATACCTTGTATGATTTTATGTGCTCTACGTATAGTTACATGATTTATATGCCTTCTACGTAATTTATTGCTCGTTGCTTCTATGTGAATTTGAATCCTATTGAGTGTCTTATTCCATTAAATTATAAGTGTATTTCGTGTATTTCATGTGTAATTTGTGATTATACTCTTACATGTGTTCATGTTTGCTCCATACTTTGTATCTTGTATGCATATTTGACATGACTGCTCTGTGGATAACTTTCTAATGTGTGTTTCATGACTAGTGTGTTTTTGACATGTCTACTTGTGATTGACAAGCATACCTCATGCTTGATATATTCAAGTGTATACTTCATGCCTTATGTATTCGAGTCTATGTTCCATGTTGGTGTATGCTCCATGTATTTACTGCTTATGTGTATTTGAATGCATGATGCATATCTTATAAGTGTACCTCATGTCTTACATACTTGCTTTATGCTTGTTGTGCTTTAGTATGTTTCATGGATGTGTATATTCCTGTCATGCATGTTCCATTTCTTGGGTGTATACTTCTGATTCAACATGTATACTTTTCCGAGTATATTTGCACTCCTTGAGAGTATTAACATGCCTTACTTGTATGTATCATATTTTACAAGTGATTATGTGTTTTCTATATAGTTTATGTGCCTTTCAATTTTCTCTCATGATTCATATGTTATTGGCTTCATTTTTGATGTGATTGTGGTTTACAATATATCATATGCCTACCTTGTGACCATCTCATGTATGATAATTTACTCCATGTATGGTATGTATTCAACGTGAGTGATTATATGTGTACCTATTATATGTCGTTGATTGCTACATGTCTATTTTGCGAATGCTTTGCACATATATAATTCTTGTCATGTATAAGTGTACGACGGTATATTCATGTGTGGACTCTATGTTATATGTATATTCATATGTATGCGTCTTACATATATTCTTTATGCCTTACATATGTCTTGCAAAGTGCTTTAATCATGTATGCTTTATGTCTTGCATATACTTGTATGAACGATGCATTTTTAGCATGAGTGTCTACTCATATAAATTGCATATAGCCTTTGTGTATTTATAATCGCTTATGCTTAAACATGATAAAAAGACTTTCTTAGCAGAGTAGTTATAATTTATATTTGAGATTGCTTGAGGACAAGCAATCTTGGGCGGAGGGGACTGTCATGTCCCCGTTTTTGTGACGTTTAGAAGCATAATTAAAATAGTTAACCATTGATATTACACAATTATAATTGTCCCGAAAATATTATAATAATGAATGTTATAAATAACATCATAAATATTATATCGATGTAATAAATATAAAATATAAAAGTAAAATAATATTATAATTAAATTATCATTATTGAACAATTATAATTATTATAAATACAAAATACATATTAAAGACATGAAAGAAATACTAGTAATATCATTATAATTATAATTACCATAAGGTAATATTATAATTATATAATCAATTACCCATATTATAATAATGAAGCAGATTATAACAAACATATATATATATATTACTAATATGATTAATTACACTCTAAAGAAATCAGAGATAATGAATAAATATTATAATCATAAATTCATAGAACATTGCCTTTTAACAAATGCTAAATAAAGCAAAGGCAGCGATCATAAAATAGGAGTGAAGGGACGCGATTCTTGGAAGGGGTGAGTAATGCTTGTGGCGTGAGAAGATTTAAGGGGAATCACTGGAGAAGAGGAGTAGGGGGAATTACCTACAGGATATTCTTTAAATGCATTGCCACTCAAAAGGGGGCCAAGGTCTGAAACGTGGGCCCCAGCAGCAGCCCAAGTTGTGTTAGAGTATAGAGAGGAGGAGGCTGTTTGGTGTGAGAAGAATCAGAATAATCAAAAGGGATATCGAATAAAGAAGAATCATCTATTCTTGACAAGGGAATCAATGAGGAAGTATTGAACATAGAAGGAAACGTGACTGCACAGCAGTTGATAAAAATCGTAATCTGGGACAGGAATACGTCTGGTTTATGTTCAAAAAATATATGCATATTATACAGTTAGTTTATATAGGCCAGACAAACGTCACCTACAGACATACAGATCAGATTGCTTATAAAGAGACCAAAGCAAGAAATCAGCGATGAGATAGTTAAGGAAATTATATATAATTTCATGGCTACGATTCCTTCTTTCAAGATTAAGGATTAGGAATGAATCAACAAAGGGGAAATAAAGATAGATATATACTGAAATCACTGTCATCAATCAGCAATAGAGGTATGCTGTTTTAAGGTAAGTTTATTATGATTGTCAAATTATAAATAATTAAATATATATATAAATATATATATATATATATATATATAATTAATAATGATTATAGTATAATGGAATATATATATATAGAAATAATTAGTGATGATTATAGTTTACATATTTGTGAGTATGTATATATGCATATAGATATACGTTTATATGCGATTATGTGATAATGATGCTTGCAGCAATTATTGAGATAACAACTCTATTCATTCACCATGATGATAAATATGGGATCTTGTAAAATGTTAAATCAACCCTAAGATACATATGAAATATATCATAGAAGAATCATTCATAATGAGTGACCAGAAGAATCATTCATAATCCTTGACAAGAATGAAATATTTATAGCATCTTTGATCTTATTAGATTTTATCACTAAATTTATTGATCTCTAACATTCTAATATCTCTTTGAGAAATACTTTGATTGCAAGAATCGGTTTCAAATGTTTCCGCCGAAAAAGGGGACATTACATATTTAAAGTATTTAGGTTAATTAAGTATTAATTAATTTAGATAATAGAGTTGGGATTGCTAGCTAAAATAAATATTAAATCAAATATAAATATTGAAATAAATTAAATATAGTACTTAGGTTAAAATTCAATGATGTAGGAATGTTATGACAGTTGTCAATAGTTGATTTGTTAACACTCTAGAATTATAATGTTGATTGGAACAAAGATATTAGACTCTAAAAATCAATTGTATACGTGATCCTAAACTTGTGTGAAAACTAATTTGAGATTCATATATCTAATCTAGAGGAGTATGCACTAGATTGGAATTCATTTTGTCTCAACTTTTGTTATCTAAATATGCATAAGGACTAGTGGTGTTTATAAAAACCTTTGAATTTTTTAATCATAAGGGTTAATTTCTTTTCATTCAACTCCCAATAGACTAGATTTCATCTATAAGTGAAAGGATCGTGAACAATAAGAAAAACATTCATTATTCCTCAAATGATGTGCTCTATATAAGTGTTGCTAAATTATTTTCATCCTCCAAAATGTAAGACATGATATGTTTTGAATAAATATGCCCTAAGATATCTTAATGATTTCTAACATCATTTTTTAATGTGTGAATGAGAGTTCTTAATAAGAACAACTAAGTTCACAAATAAACATAAAGTTGTCCTAAGTTAGCTCACGATAAATACTATAAAGGTTGACAAAGACCTAAATTTTTAAGTTTTTTAGAGATTAGATTTGTAATCACATAAGTGACCTAGGTTGATTCTACATTTGTTTATTTAATTCAAGGTGATGAACAATAATTCTAAAGACCGTCATGAAATATTAGGATCAATTTTAGAAGGGACTAAGATATGGGATATTGTGAGCTAATTTCACAAATGAATATACTAATTGTAAGCTAATAATTACATTTACAACACTCTAATCAAATAGACCTAAAATATAAAGAGATGCGATTATGAAATTGTCACCATGTACTAAGACAAAAAAAAAATTACTTACTAAATAATAAACTTAGAGGTTAGGTATTCAACTAAAGAGACAAAAATATTATTTGATACATAAATATCTTCTTTAAAATATCATAAAAATTCTTAAACATCATGATAATGATTAATGAATTTTGAATGTAAATTATCATTTGACTTACCTAGAAGACCATCATTATGACTCATAATGCAATCTAAATAGTCCACTCATGAAAGCTTATCTAATTTTTATTGCACTTTTTGAAAACAAGTTGTATTAAATAAAACAAAGTGCACCACAAAAAATGTCTCTTACTTACAAGGATTATTCTTTAAAGTGTTATATAAATTCTTAGACATCATATTAGTGAATTTTTATTAACAATGTCATTTCCCTCACATTTTAACCATCATTATCAACCATCATGTAATATAAATAGGTCACTCAGCAAGCTGATATAATTTAACCTTGATGTATTATTTTATTACACTTTTAAGAAAAATTATATTAAGTAAATATAAGTGGGACATAAAATTATGATTTTTTATATAAATTTCTCAAGAATGAAAATAAGAGAATATGCTACATTATATCATGTGTGCCTTGAGAATAATGTTTTACATTTGAAATGATCTCAACTTCTAATTATCTATAGAGTGAAGCTTTTATTTTTGAAAGTGAAGTTCAATGTTTTTTAAGGAATAGGTACAAATTTTTTATATTTAATTTATATTTGTGTTTCAATATATGAAAGTACTTATTTGTCTATTGTATTTTTTTTTTTAATTTATGGTTATCATAAAATTTGGATGGATTTTTAAGTTAAAAATATTGAAAAGGATATTTTGAAGCACATATTTAGCTTATATATTTTGCAATATTATTTGGTGAAAATGTGTCTTAACTGTGTTGATACATGTAACTTGTCTAGATTCAAATTTTTTAATGGTAATTTGTTTTGCAATGAAATGGATTTGTGCTATATGTGGTTTGGTTATATAAGTTTGCATTAAAAACTGTATTAATAAAGAACATATATTTTATGTTTCATGTTCATAAAAAATAGTAATTATTTTCTACAATTAATTTGAATTAATTAGTTTATGCAATGGAATTAAGATATATGTTAGATTTTCAATATTTTTTAATGTATTGTAATCTCTTGATAAAGTTATTATGGTAGTTACAACAACTTCAAAAATATTTATAATTCTATTAATCGTATTGTTGACAATTTTATAGATACACTCTTAATAGAATATATAAAAAAATATTAATTTAATTATAATTATGTTGAGCAACATTCTTAATTGACTTGACCTAGGTCACTTTTATGGTTGCAAATCTAATCTCTAAAATTTAACATAATTAAAATTAAAACTTTACCTTTGTCAACATTTATACTACTTATCTTGAGCTAACCTAGGACAACTTTATATGTATTCATGCACTTAGTTTTTTTCATTGAGAACTCTCATTGACTCATTCAAAAATGATGGGGATCATTAAGATATATTAGGGCATTCTTATCGAGCACATATGATGTCTTATATTTTGGAAAATGAAAATGATCTAGCAACATTTACATACATCATTTTAGGAATAGTGAATGTTTTTTCATATTTTCCTTAACTCTTTCACTTAGAGATGAAAGCTAGTTTATTGGAGGTTGGAATGAGGAGAAATTAACCCTTATGATTCAGAAATTCAAAGGTTTTTATAAACATCACTAGCCCTTGTGCACATTTAGATAGAAAAGGTTGAGACAAAATGAATTCCAATCTAGTGCATATTCCTCCAAATTAGATATGTGAATCTTAAATTAGGTATACACACAAGTTTTGGACCACATGTACACAAAGATCAATTCTGTCAAGTTATCCAATAAGGACAATAATTTATTGTGGAGTTTGATATCTTTGTTTGAATCAACTATTAACAACTATAATAGCATTCCTACATCATCGAATTTTAAGCTATGTACTATATTTAATTTATTTCAATATTTATATTTTTTTTTAGCTAACAATTCCAACTCTATTATCTAGATTAATTAATACTTCATTAAAAATATTTATATAATTAACCTAAATAATTTAAATATAAAGAATTATTAGTATTTTTCTTCATGTGTTCCTAAAAATTGTATAATACCACTTCAAAATAATATTTTTAAAATATATAATTAAATTTCCTTTCCATAAGAATGTTGTATCATATTTATTGAAGAATACTAAGTAATAAAAAAAATTAACTTTGTTTCTAATATTTAGAAAATAAAAAATGATAATTAAATTATATAATATTTTTGAATAGTTACAACCAATCAATGATTGATTAAAAAATACACAATATTTTATTTTTCATATCATAAAACTTATTTTAGAAAAGAAATACAAAATTTTAATTTTAATTATACTAAATTATTTTAAATTAAAAATACATGAATATAAAGAACACTTCTTAGATAACAAATATATAAAATAATAATAATAAATATTAAAAATAATTAATAGAGATTAACAATTACAATGTATTAATTATATAAACTAACAATAAGACACTTAATATTCCCCTTCCCTTGATATGTTAATCGTTACTCCACCATGCAACTATTTATTAGTCAAATGTTGTTCTTTATATATTATATTGCTTCCACATTTTTCTTTCCATAAACAATGGAAACAGTAAATAAAATTCTTCCACCAGAATGGGACAGCAGATACGAAAATGAAAACAACAAATGGATATGGAAAGTGTATGAGTTAAGGGCCCCACATGGTCCGGCCTAAGTAGTCAGCGCTTAGTGTATGCCATTTATGTTCGACCAATGGAATGAATGAATGAATGAATGAATGAGGGATTTTAATGACTTCCAAGAGACCAAAAAGTCTAAGGGACCGAGAACCACAAAACTACAGAGTCTCCAAAATCTTTTTGATGCTAGATCTTCTACTGTGAATTTTGATTAGAAAACTAGCAATCTTGATGATTTTTTCTTCGTCAAATAGCTCATGAAGGTTGTTGATCTTCAAGTTGCCTTCATATTGACTACGAATATCCTCATAAGTCATGCACTCCATGATAAAATTTCATTCGGTCTCTACCACCCCTTTGCTACAAAACATGCAAATTCTATCCTCCCACGCTTCCTTAGGTATAGTCCACCTTTTGGTTTCACATCTCAAATGATGCAACCCGGTCCTCAATTGAGCAATTAGCAGCTATGCTTTACCCTTAATAGTAGCTCCTAAATAATTTTTATCTCCATGTTCCCAAGTTGGGTTAAACGCTTTGACATAGTGATCTTTCTTTCGCCCAATCTGCTTTGTCCACATGGCAACTAAGAAATTTTTTGTGACATACTTTTTTAATTTCCTCATTAGTGTTAGGGAAATCATGCAAGTTGATGTCCCACTTGCTCAACCAATTGTTATTTTGTTTCATCCATGTTTTCTTCCTACGGCCTAAAACCTCCTTCACAACCGCTTCGGGCCAACGATGGCTATCCATGTTCTCCACCTTCTTTAAATAATTTAGCAAGCGAGATATAGTTGACGCCTCCAAAGGAAAGGTTCCCGATTTAGCCAAGAGAATTTCATAAGGGACTGTGGTTTTGACTTTGAGATTGCAAGTGATCATGTGCTTTTGGATTCTTTCTAGCTGTCTCCATCTGTACTTTGACATGCTGCTACCCTAGACTTCACAGCAATAGAAGACCACCGGCGTGACCAGCAAACCAAATAGAGTTTTCCTAGTCTTCCAATCCCAAAGCTAAACTTTCCTGCACCTATTTTGAACTAAGAAAGAAGCTTTCCAACCCCCTTGTATCATTTTTGATCTACTAGTCTCCCAGCTGAGCTTATAATGAAAATCAATCCCAAGGTATTTGTATTCTTTAAATATCTCCAAGGGGATGCCTTCAAATAGAAAGTTATTTTCATTCCTTTTCTTCTTTAGGGAGAAGATCATGATTTTGGTCTTGGTAGTGTTCACTTGCATTCCCACTTCTTGACAAAAAAGGTCCAAGCCCTTCAAAAGACCCCTCAAACCATGGGTAGTTTTAGAGATTAAGATAAGATTATCTGCATATAGCAGCAACTTCACCACATAACCCACCAACTGAGTGCCTCCCTCACTAGTTTCGTTTAACCAATCTTCTAATTTATCAATGTATAGCCCAAAAAGAGTGGGGGATAAAGGACAACCCTGTTTGACCCCAATATCACTGCGAAAACATTCAGACATACCTTCACTTGTTCTGATTTTGGCTCTTGTGATGTCCCCACTCTAGTCAGTTCTCGGGAACAATGTGTTAGCATTTTCTTGGACCCTTGTGGGCTAATGGGTTTGGTTAGAGGATCAGTGGTACTTTCTGGAGAGCTTGGTCGTTCTCATTTTTAGAGTTATGGGATTAGCTCACTTCAAGCCTTGGCAGTTCAAGAGTTGATAGCTTCTGACGGCATAGGATTCTATGAAGATTTGTGGAAGTTATTCTTATTTCAATGATTTAAGTTATTAATTAACTTAATATTTTACTAAAAAGTCAAATTGACTTTATATATTTTATATCACTTAAATATTCTCTAAAGATGATTTAATATTTTAATCACTTAAAATATAAAAGGGCGCCCAAGTATTTAAGTCAAAACTATTGAAATGACTTAAATATATTTTAAAAGATTTAAAATATGAAGAAGGGCGTATCTTTCTTGGAAGTCGTGCCTTTTTTGCATATAAGGCATTTTGGCAATGAGAAACTCATTATTGAATATTTCGACTTTGCCTTGGACATTTTTCCTATGCTTTCACCTGTGATAAGGATTTTGAGCAATCTTCCATTTGAGAATGAAATCTCTTCAGTGTTGAGCACTTTCGAGACTATGAGAGATCAGTGGAATTTGTGTAGTTTGTGAGAGCTTCGTACAGAGGTTCTACTGAGCTTGAATTGTGTTTCCTATTGAATCCCTTTATCAGTTTTTGAGGGTTTTGAGAGATGGCGCCTTCATTTCACCTGGCAGGCACTTTACTTAATGGTCGTACCTTCTGAGTGGGAATTATGGCTTTTTGCATTGAAGTGTGTGGCTCTTTGTGCAAGGGATTTTGGACTTTCTAAGAGAAACGCCTTCCTTTTTTAGGGTTTCTCTTCATCTCCATTGGCATCTAGTTTGTTCTTGTCATCTGCCTCAGTTTTCAGGCTGTACTTTGCATTATGTAGCTTCCTACACTAGATTTTGTCAGTTTTTCACCATCTTGGTTGGCGAAACTGGACTACTTTCTTAAATAAATAATCTGGAAGCTTTCGGGTATGTGTATCATTTGTGATCTATTTGTTTCAGTTAAATAATATATTCTACACTCTCATTCTGAAGAAAATAGCTCAGGTTTACATTTTATGAGCAATTTATATGATGCGCCCCTTCTCTTATGTCTATAAAATTTCTCTAAAAAACTAAAATAACACATTAAGACTTAAGAAAATACTGGGGTTTGAGGTTTGAGCGAGCAGGGCTCATCACAATGGTATCATAGCACTGATCCTGCCAGCCTGTAGGGTTAGCCTGTAGGGATAGAGTTTTGAGATCATTCCATGATTCACCTATGGCAAGACATCCCGGTTACTTTAAGACCTACAGGCACGTACGAGAGAGATTCTCTTGGAAGGGTCTCAAGTCTTTTGTTCTTCAGTATGTCAGGGAATGTCTTGTTTTTTAGCAGAAGAAGCAAGAACATACATACCCTGCAGGTTTCCTCCAGTTGCTTCCTATTCCTGAGAGGAAGTGGGAATGCATGTCGATGGACTTCATTACGAGCTTGTCGAAAGCTCAAGGGAAGGACAACATTTTTGTGGAAGTAGATCGGTTGACAAAGTATGCACATTTCTTCTCAATCACTACTACACACATAGCTATTCAGGTGGCGGATTTGTTCTTTCGAGAGGTATTCAGGTTGCATGGTTTGCCTCGGAGTATAGTCAGTGACAGGGACAACAGGTTTATGAGTAACTTCTGGCAGGAGTTATTCAAACTTTGCGGGACAGAACTCACTCCGAGTACCAGCTACCACACCTAGACAGATGGGCAGACTGAGATAGTCAACAAATGGGTGGAAGGATACTTGAGGAATTACAGTTCAGGGCAGAAAAAGGCATGGGTGAAGTGGTTACACCTTTGTGAGTATTGCTACAATACCACTCATCACATGAGCATTCAGATGACACCTTATCGAGCGTTATATGGATATGATGCTCTGAGTTTTCTAGATATATTGCTAAGTGACAGTAGGGTACCCAGTGCTCGTGATCTATTGCAGGATAACCAGGACATTATGAGAGCACTAAGGGAGAATATTCAGAAAGCTCAAAATCAACAAAAGAAATATGTTGATTAGAGGCGAGTGGAGCAATCTTTCAAGGTCAATGATTTGGTGTATTTGATGCTTCAACCTTATAGGCAATCCACCCTTCGTAAGAAGGGTGCAAAGAAACTTAAGCCGCAATACTATGGACCCTTCAGAGTTGTCAGACGTGTCGGTGAAGTGGCTTATGAGTTAGATCTTCCGGTGGAAAGTAAGGTTCACAACGTGTTCCAATTGTCTCACCTCAAAAAGGCGTTGGGACAACAAGTGACTCCTTCTATTGATTTACCACCCCTGGATGATGAGGGCAAATTGATTTTGATACCTGAGGCCATTATGGATTCCAGAGAGCGTCATCTTTGGAGGTGGGTTATAAGGAAATACTTGGTAAAGTGGAAAGCTCTACCGGTAGAGGATGCTACTTGGGAGAGTGACAATATTCTTCAGCATCTGGCTTTGACTTTTCTTGTGGACAAGAAAATTCAGGGAGGGCGGACTATGATGTCCCTGCTCTAGTCAATTCTAGAGAACAGTGTGTTAGCCTTCTCTTAGACCCTTGTGGGCTAATGGGTTTGGTTAGAGGGTCAGTGGTACTTTCTGGAGAGCTTGGTCATTCTCATTTTTAGAGTTTTGGGATTAGCTCACTTCAGGCCTTGGCAGTTCAAGAGTTGATAGCTTCTGATGACATAGGATTCTATGAGGATTTGAGGAAGTAACGCTTATTTGAGTGATTTAAGTTATTAATTAACTTAATATTTTATTATAAAGTCAAATTGACTTTATACATTTTATATCACTTAAATATTCTCTAAAAGTGATTTAATATTTTAATCACTTAAAATATAAAAGGGCGCCCAAGTATTTAAGTCAAAACTATTGAAATGACTTAAATATATTTTAAAAGATTTAAAATATGAAGAAGGGCGTATCTTTCTTGGAAGTCGTTCCTTTTTGCATATAAGGCATTTTGGCAATGAGAAACTCATTATTGAATATTTTGACTTTGCCTTGGACATTTTTTATGTGCTTTCACCTGTGATCAAGGTTTTGAGCAATCTTCCATTTGAGAATGAAATCTCTTCAGTGTTGAGCACTTTTGAGACTGTGAGAGATTAGTCGAATTTGTGCAGTTTGTGTGAGCTTCATACAGAGGTTCTACTGAGCTTGATTTGTGTTTCCTATTGAAACCCTTTATCAGTTTCAGAGGGTTTTGAGAGGTTGCACCTTCATTTCACCTGGAAGGCACTTTACTTCATGGTCGTACCTTCTAAGTGGGAATTTTGGCTTTTTGCATTGAAGTGTGTGGCTCTTTGTGTAAGGGCGTTTGGACTTTCTAAGAGAAATGCCTTCCTTTTTGAGGGTTTCTCTTCATCTCATTTGGCATCTAGCTTGTTCTTGTCAGTTTTTAGGCTGGATTTTGCATTCTGTAGCTTCCTACACTGGATTTTGTCAGTTTTTCACCATCTTGGTTGGCGAAACTGGACTACTTTCTTAAATAAATAATTTGCAAGCTTTCGAGTATGTGTATCATTTGTGATCTATTTGTTTCAGTTAAATAATATATTCTACACTCTCATTCTGAAGAAAATAGCTCAGGTTTACATTTTATGAGCAATTTATATGATGTGCCCCTTCTCTTCTGTCTATAAAATTTCTCTAAAAAACTAAAATAACACATTAAGACTTAATAAAATATTGGGGTTTGAGGTTTGAGCTAGCAAGGCTCATCACAATGGTATCAGAGCAGTGATCCTACCAGCCTGTAGGGTTAGCCTGTAGGGACAAAGTATTGAGATCATTCCATGATTCACCCATGGCAGGACATACTGGTTACTTTAAGACCTACAGGAAGGTACGGGAGAGTTTCTCTTGGAAGGGTCTCAAGTCTTTTGTTCTTCAGTATGTCAAGGAATGTCTTGTTTGTCAGCAGAACAAGCAAGAACATACTACCCTGCAGGTTTACTCCAGCCGCTTCCTATTCCTGAGAGGAAGTGGGAATGCTTGTCGATGGACTTCATTACGGGCTTGCCGAAAGCTCAAGGGAAGGACAACATTTTGTGGTAGTAGATCGATTGATGAAGTATGCACATTTCTTCTCAATCACTACTACACACACAGCTATTCAGGTGGCGGATTTGTTCTTCCGAGAGGTATTCAGGTTGCATGGTTTGCCTCGGAGTATAGTCAGTGACAGGGATAGCAGGATTATGAGTAGCTTCTGGTAGGAGTTATTCAAACTTTGCGAGACAAAACTCACTCCGAGTACCAGCTACCACCCCAAGACAAATGGGAAGACTGAGATAGTCAATAAATGGGTGGAAGGATACTTGAGGAATTACAATTCAGGGCAGCATAAGGCATGGGTGAAGTGGTTACACCTTTGTGAGTATTGCTACAATACCACTCATCACATGAGCATTCAAATGACACCTTATCGAGCGTTATATGGATATGATGCTCTGAGTTTTCTAGATTTATTATTGAGTGACAGTAGGGTACCCAGTGCTGGTGATCTATTGCAGGAGAACTAGGACATTATGAGAGCACTCAGGGAGAATATTAAAAAAGCTCAAAATCAGCAAAAGCAATATGTTGATCAGAGGCGAGTGGAGCGATCTTTCGAGGTCAATGATTTGGTGTATTTGATGCTTCAGCCTTATAGGCATTCCACCCTTCGTAAGAGGGGTGTCGAGAAACTTAAGCCATGATACTATGGAGCCTTCAGAGTTGTCAGATGTGTCGGTGAAGTGGCTTATGAGTTAGATCTTCCGGTGGACAGTAAGGTTCACAATGTGTTCCAATTGTCTTGCCTCAAAAAGGCATTGGGACAACAGGTGACTCCTTCTATTGATTTACCACCCCTGGATGATGGGCAAATTGATTTTGATACCTGAAGCCATTTTGGATTCCAGAGAGTGTCATCTTTGGAGGCGGGTTATCAAGGAATACTTGGTCAAGTGGAAAGATCTACCGGCAGAGGATGCTACTTGGGAGAGTGACAGTATTCTTCAGCATTTGGCTTTGAGTTTGCTTGTGGACAAGCAAATTCGGGGAGGGCAAACTGTGATGTCCCTGCTCTAGTCAGTTCTCGGGAACAGTGTGTTAGCCTTTTCTTGGACCCTTGTGGGCTAACGGGTTTGGTTAGAGGGTCAGTGGTATTTTTTGGAGAGCTTGGTCGTTCTCATGTTTAGAGTTCTTGGATTAGCTCACTTTAGGCCTTGGCAGTTCAGGAGTTGATAGCTTCTGACGGCACATGATTCTATGAAGATTTGTGGAAGTTATGCTTATTTAAGTGATTTAAGTTATTAATTAACTTAATATTTTACTAAAAATTCAAATTGACTTTATACATTTTATATCACCTAAATATTCTCTAAAGGTGATTTAATATTTTAATCACTTAAAATATAAAAGGGCGCCCAAGTATTTAAGTCAAAACTATTGAAATGACTTAAATATATTTTAAAAGATTTAAAATATGAAGAAGGGGGTATCTTTCTTGGAACTCGTGCCTTTTGCATATAAGGCATTTTGGCAATGAGAAACTCATTATTGAATATTTTGACTTTTCCTTGGACATTTTTCCTTTGCTTTCACCTGTGATCAGGGTTTTGAGCAATCTTCCATTTGAGAACGAAATCTCTTCAATGTTGAGCACTTTTGAGACTGTGAGAGATCAGTCGAATTTGTGCAATTTGTGAGAGCTTCATATAGAGGTTCTACTGAGCTTGATTTGTGTTTCCTATGGAATCCCTTTATCAGTTTCAGAGGGTTTTGAGAGATGGCGCCTTCATTTCACCTAGCAGGCACTTTACTTCATGGTTGTACCTTCTGAGTGGGAATTTTTGCATTGAAGTGTGTGGCTCTTTGTGCAAGGGCGTTTAGACTTTCTAAGAGAAATGCCTTCCTTTTTTAGGGTTTCTCTTCATCTCCTTTGGCATCTGGCTTGTTCTTGTCATCTGCCTTAGTTTTCAGGCTGGACTTTGCATTCTATAGCTTCCTACACTGGATTTTGTCAAATTTTCACCATCTTGGCTGGTGAAACTGGACTACTTTCTTAAATAAATAAGTTGGAAGCTTTCGGGTATGTGTATCATTTGTGATCTATTTGTTTCAGTTAAATAATATATTCTACACTCTCATTCTAAAGAAAATAGCTCAGGTTTACATTTTATGAGCAATTTATATGATGTGCCCCTTCTCTTCTGTCCATAAAATTTCTCTAAAAAACTAAAATAACACATTAAGACTTAAGAAAATACTGGGGTTTGAGGTTTGAGCTAGCAGGGCTCATCACAGTTGTATCAGAGCACTGAACCTGCCAGCTTGTAGGGTTAGCAGTCTTTATGCGGCCTCATCAGAATAGGTTTGATAGGTACTACTCACGCAGGGGTCCTGGTTTGTAGAGAAGCACTTTTGGACCTTTTTCAGCATTTCCCTTTAACGAATAGGAAGAAGAATTGGACTTTGATAACATGGCTGACAGGGAAGCTGAAGGTTCTCACAGGAATCCTCTTAATGAAGAGGAAAGAGAAGCTAGAGATGTGCTCAGAGGCATGGTTGTAGGCTAAGAACAGGTGGCAAACATTCTCCAGCAGCTCAACACAAATGTTCAAAATTTGACAATTCATAGAGCTTAGAATCTGGATCGAGATCTGGAAGGCAGTAATCAGAGAGAACCTCAAAGAATTATTGCTCCAGCACACACCTTTGAGAGAGTCACTTGTCCTATTTTTACCCAAAATGATGCTGATGAAGAGGATGAGGTTGAACAAGGTGGTGAGATAAAATTTTCAGACAACATCATGGTTATGCATGATGAATTGGATGCATTGCCTCTGAGAGTTAAGGATCACCTTAAGTTTGATTGTTTCATGTACCAGAAAAGAGAGCACACCAGAAACTAGAATGACAGGAGGCCTAGATACAAGCATAATGATCTTAGACAGGCTACCAATAAACTTACCTTAGCAAACTATGATGGCAGTGGTAGAGTTATAGCACGTGCCTGGGTGAGTAAGTTGGATACATTCCTAACACTACATCCTATGCCAGAGGTAGATGCCATTAGATTTGCAGCACTTCACATTGATGGCGTTGCACATGACTGTTGGATTCATGGCAGGGCTACTCTTCACCATGACCGGATTACCTCATACTTGGAGTTCACTGATAGATTGGTAGAGAGGTTTGACAAGCGTGATCCAGAACTATTCTTCAAAGATCTGGCTCAACTGAAACAATTGGGTAGCTTGGAATCGTACATTGGAGAGTTCCAAAGAATATCCGTGATGGTGACAGGAATCTCAGAGAGAAGGGTGATCATATTGTTCATTGAGGGTCTTTTCGAGCCCATGAAAGGTTGGATAAAAGCATTTGATCCACCTACTTTACAGGAGGCCATGAGGAAGGCTCACAGTATGGAGCTTACTACTCCTCGTAAGCCATTTGGCTCGAAACCATCTACCTCATACACAGACAATAAATCTGATCCAAAGAAGGCTGATAATGCTGATCAAAAGAATAAATTTGCAGCCCCTTTAGATTGTGAAACAATGAATGATCTACATAGAAGGAAGATTTTTTTTTACTGTAAGGGCCCATATGACTTCAATCATGACTGTCCCCTCAAGCCTGAAGGGAAAAACAGTCACATGGAATGGTTTTATGACAGAGAAACATTGACTGATTTTTTCGATCAGCAAGCTACAATCTATGACACAGATGAAGAAAAATCAGAAAATGAGGCAGAGGTTGAGGTAGAGAGTGAGCTACAGGAGGCTCATATGTCCAACATGCAAAGAGAGGGATCTTAGCAGGTCAAAGAGTTAGATCTCTTTTGGACATAGGTGCAACCCACAATTTTATTGATTCACGGTTAGTGGAAAAAAAAGGAATTCAAACTCAGCAGTTTGAAGGCATTCGAGTGAAGGTTGCAGATGGATACACTCTCGACTGTGAGAGAATGATTGTTGATTTTCCATTGAAACTCAACAATTTTGAGTTTAAGGCATATTTTTATGTTGTGAACATGCGAGGAACAGATATAGTTCTCGACATGAAGTGGCTTCATGCGATAGGAGAGTTCACACTTAATTTGCATGACATGGAGATGAAATTCAGAATTGATGGAACAAATCATGTTCTTAAAGCCATCAAGGACAACAATCTTAAAGAAACTTCACTCTGGAGAATGGAACGTTTGATTCGACATGACATGGTAGAGTGGGCAACTGAGTGCAAGTTAATGCCTTCACAGTTGGAGCAACAAGCTTCTTCTTACCATTCAGATGTACAGGAACTTCGAATCAAACATGCAAAGGTTTTCAGTGCTATCCCTCCAGGTAGACCTCCTGATAGAGGTATTGAGCATATTATAGAGCTAGATGAGGGCACAAAACCAATCATGATCACTCCTTACCGGCACCCCAAATGTTTAAAAAATGAGATTGAGAAAACTATTAAGGAGCTTTTAGTTATGGGGCACATTAGGTCGAGTAAGTCACCCTTTGCTTCATCAGTTATTTTGGTGAAGAAAAAGGATGGTACACTTAGGATGTGTATTGACTATAGGATGCTCAACAGGAAGACTATAAAGAACAGGTATCCTATTCCACGGATAGATGAGTTGATAGACGAGCTTCATGGAGCTTGCTATTTCTCAAAGATTGACTTGAGGACAGGTTACCATCAGATAAGAGTATGAGAGGAGGATATTGAGAAAACTGCATTCTGATGTCACTGTGGACACTATGATTTCTTGGTTATGCCATTCGGTTTAACCAATGCTCCAGCCACATTTCATTCTACTATGAACAGGGTTTTCCATCCTCACTTGAGGAAATTTGTTTTGGTGTTCTTCGACGACATCCTGGTTTACAAAAAATCATGGGGAGGAACACGTGGTCCACCTGGATGAGGTATTGAGTATACTTGACAGGGAGTCCTTGTACGCCAAGGAGTCCAAGTGTGCTTTAGGCATGGCAGAGCTTTTATATCTGGATCACATCATCAGCGTTGCAAGTGTCAGCATGGATCCAGAGAAAGTTTGAGCTATCATCGATTGGCCTACACCCGAGACATTGACACAGCTCAAGGGGTTTATAGGATTATGTGCCTTCTATCGTCGGTTCGTTAGTGGGTTCTCGCGACATGTTGCGCCACTAACTGATTTGACTAAGAATGGAGCCTTTGTGTGGACACCTCTCGCACAGGCGTGCTTTGAGAAGTTCAAAATTCTCATGACTACATGTCCAGTCTTGGCTTTGCCAGATTTCTCCAAATGATTTGAGCTACATTGCGATGCTAGTGGTGAGGGTATTGGCGTAGTCATCATGCAGGATCGACACCCTATAGCTTTCGAGAGCAGGAAGCTGAGAGGTCCTGAATGAAGCTATAGTATCTACGATAAGGAAATGTTGGCCATCATGCATGCCATGGCCAAATTTAGGCAATACTTGGTTGGTAGTAAATTAAGTGTTAAAACCAATCATAATAGTCTAAAACATTTTCTTCGCCAGCGAGATTTGAACGAAAGGCAACAAAAATGGGTCAGCAAACTTAAGTCCTATGATTTTGAAATCTCCTATGTCAAGGGCACTCGGAATGTGGTTGTTGATGCATTATCTTGTCGTCCACACTTGAGCTCCATTACACTGATTTCAGAGGATTGGAGACACATGATAGTAGCGGAGTATGCTGAGAACCCGTGGGCTTCTAGCATAGTGGATGGGACAATATAGGACGACAGATACTCACTTGTAGATGAGCTTATCATTTACAAAGGGAGGATATTTCTTATCCCAGGTTCTGAGATGAGGGACAGAGTATTGAGATCATTCCATGATTCACCTATGGCAGGACATCCCGGTTACTTTAAGACCTACAGGCACGTACAAGAGAGATTCTCTTGGAAGGGTCTCAAGTCTTTTGTTCTTCAGTATGTCAGGGAATGTCTTGTTTGTCAGCAGAACAAGCAATAACATACATACCATGCAGGTTTACTCTAGCCGCTTCCTATTCCTGAGAGGAATGCTTGTCAATGGACTTCATTACGGGCTTGTCGAAAGATCAAGGGAAGGACAACATTTTTGTGGTAGTAGATCGGTTGACGAAGTATGCTCATTTCTTCTCAATCACTGATGCTTTCAGCCTTATAGGCAGTCCACCCTTCATAAGAAGGGCGCCCAGAAACTTAAGCCGCGATACTATGGACCCTTCAGAGTTGTCAGACGTGTCAGTGAAGTGGCTTATGAGTTAGATCTTCCGGTGGATAGTAAGGTTCACAACATGTTCCATGTGTCACGCCTCAAAAAGGCATTGGGACAACAGGTGACTCCTTCTATTGATTTACCACCCCTGGATGATGAGGGGAAATTGATTTTGATACACAGGAGTAAATGGATTCCAGAGAAATTAGTCTTAGAGAGGCCCAGGGGTGCTCAGAATACTTAGTGATGGAAAGATCACTTGTGAGGATGCTACTTGGGAGAGAGTGGCAGTAATTCTTGACTAAACTTTAGGAGTTTGCTTGAATGAAACAAATTTGGTGACTATGATGTCCCGCTCTAAGTGATTCTCAAGAACAATGTGTTAGCCTTTTCTTGGACCCTTGTGGGCTAACGGGTTTGGTTAGAGGGTCAGTGGTACTTTCTAGAGAGCTTGGTCATTCTCGTTTTTAGAGTTCTGGGATTAGCTTACTGTAGGCCTTGGAATTTTAGGAGTTGATAGCTTCCGACGGCACAAGATTCTATGAAGATTTGTGGAAGTTATGCTTATTTCAGTGATTTAAGTTATTAATTAACTTAATATTTTATTATAAAGTCAATTTTACTTTATACATTTTATATCACTTAAATATTCTCTAAAGGTGATTTAATATTTTAATCACTTAAAATATAAAAGGGCGCCCAAGTATTTAAGTCAAAACTATTGAAATGACTTAAATATATTTTAAAAGATTTAAAATATGAAGAAGGGCGTATCTTTCTTGGAAGTCATTCCTTTTTGCATATAAGGCATTTTGGCAATGAGAAACTCATTATTGAATATTTCGACTTTGCCTTGGACATTTTTCCTGTGCTTTCACCTGTGATCAGGGTTTTGAGCAATCTTCCATTGGAGAACGAAATCTCTTCAGTGTTGAGCACTTTTGAGACTGTGAGAGATCAGTCGAATTTGTGCAGTTTGTGAGAGCTTCATACAGAGGTTCTACTGAGCTTGATTTGTGTTTCCTATTGAATCCCTTTATCAGTTTCAGAGGGTTTTGAGAGATGGCACCTTCATTTCACATGGCAGGCACTTTACTTCATGGTCATACCTTCTGAGTGGGAATTATGGCTTTTTGCATTAAAGTGCGTGGCTCTTTGTGCAAGGGCGTTTGGACTTTCTAAGAGAAACACCTTCCTTTTTGAGGGTTTCTCTTCATCTCCTTTGGCGTCTGGCTTGTTCTTGTCATCTGCCTCAATTTTCAGGCTAGACTTTGCATTGTGTAGCTTCCTACACTGGATTTTGTCAGTTTTTCACCATCTTGGCTGGCAAAACTGGACTACTTTCTTAAATAAATAATCTGGAAGCTTTCAGGTATGCGTATCATTTGTGATCTATTTGTTTCAGTTAAATAATATATTCTACACTCTCATTCTGAAGAAAATAGCTCAGGTTTACATTTTATGAGCAATTTATATGATGCACCCCTTCTCTTTTGTCTATAAACTTTCTCTAAAAAACTAAAATAACACATTAAGACTTAAGAAAATACTGGGGTTTGAGGTTTGAGCCAGCAGGGCTTATCACAATTCTAACCTGCTCATAAAGTCTATGCACCGCAACCCTATATTCGTCTGGAAAGATTTGATAACAAGATTACCTAGAAGGTGTAAGACATTTGAGAGTAAAATATGATTCAATGAATGTGATAAATGCAATGATTCAATGATTAAGGGAGAGTGTCCAAAAGTTGGAACGAGGAGAAAATAGCGATCGAGCAGGGTTTCGTGGACTTAGTATCTCGCTCATTCTCATAGACAACTTGATATCGTTGCAGATAATTTAGCAATGGAGGAGTTAAGCAAGCACTAACAACATCCATTTGTAGTCACTACTTGTAGGTTTGGATTAATTTGAATTATCCGAGAGTGGTGATGTAACATTAACATTTGTGTGGAAGCTAT